>JAZKJV010001376.1:1982407-2189146 GCA_037367405.1 Ottelia alismoides
TAAAATGGGTCTATGTAAGATTTGTTAGCCCAAATACTAAATGGGCTTGAGTCGGGCCAATTCGAATCTGGCCTGATGCTCAACCATACTTAAAGCTTCCTAGCACCTTATCTACCTCCTCCTCCACGTGCTCATCCCTAGGTATATGCCACTTCAATTCCTCATCAACATGCAGTGATGTCACCTCCTCTACGACGCATGACAAAACGATCTATAATCTAAGATGAAGTCATCTACCCTACATAATAGACCACCAAAGGGGTGGATTGACAAATGATCCTTCAACTTTACCCCTAGGTAGAATAGATACATTGCCCTTAAACCGCTATGGACCACCACCACCACCTATCCCATCGTGGTCAGCACCTTCTTGATCGCAACAAAAGTCCGACATCGTAGTGACAATCCTCTGACAAAAACAACACTTCCCTTCCCCTCAGCCTCATCACGAATTCACAACCTCCTTCATGTTATGCCAACCAGACACCTCGTCGTACCCCCACTAACAGTTCCTGAGCTAGCATAGCATGTACCCCTATTACACAAAGAGCATCCAATCCAAGTTGAATTGCATCGCCAACAAAGCCTAAGCTTAAGCTGGCCATCACCACAGCCTCCGGACTTCACCAACTATTGATGTGCCTTGAATCGTAACTATATGTTCTGTGGAACACCGTTGAAGAGCTGTTTCTATGCGCCCTCCTTGTTGCTCGGTCGACAAGCGGGGGGAGGGGGTGGTGCTAGGGGGATGCAGGTCTCCCCCCGTCCTAAAATAGAATTTTATTTGTGGGTAATTGGATTCGTTTGTCTCTGTGATCCGTTTGTACATGGATTACTATGTAAACTTCATAGAATTAGGGTTCTCAATATCCTATGTATTTCTCCTTTTCTACATATAGTGAAAGCAATCGCTGTCGCCGAAGGAGCGTAGCTCATTTACAAGTAAACCTTATAAATTTACGTGTACGTGGTTTGCTTGTCTACTTGTTCGCTTTTGTTATTTGCAGCACACCGGTAACCGGGCATTATTTTCTTTTGGATCATTGAGCACTCGATGTGACACAATCTAAAGATCAAAAAATTCACAAGTAGAGATTTAGTTTATGGCAAATCAAGATGCGTGCCCTTCTCAAGCAACATGACATCTAGTTATCATTGGGCCTGGAGAGAGTGGAGGCGTTTGAGTAGGGATGCAAACAAACATATACAGATACAGATACATACATACATATATATATATGTGCGCGTGTGTGTTATCATATCTTTATCCATTATTAAATACGGACGCGGATACAAATCTTTATGAATATGAAAACTATGTTACCATATCCTCAAAAACTGATATATATGTAAAATGGATACTGATCACATATACTGTTGCAATATTCGGTTGAATATTCTTATTCGGTGTAGTAATCGAATAGAATATTGATATTCGTCCAATATTCGGTCCAACCCGAATATTCTTGAATATTCGAATATTCGGCTGAATATCCGGTCGAATATTGCAACAATTTGCCAATTATTTTATTTTATTTTTTATTTTTAAAAAATTCACAAATATCTGATATTACCACAAATGCTAAAGCTCCATATACTTACCTCGTTTATTGGTACTTTTATCTTAGGCTATTATTGATTGATGGCCAAATACACAAGAATATATATATATATATATTATACAAAATTTTCATATTTAAAATAATTAAAAATAAAAATTGAATATTTCTGAATATTCTCCTGAATACCGGATATTTATTCAGTAACCCTCCACGCGAATACCAAATACTGACTTATACAACATTATTGCATATGAATAATATTAAAAATACCATATATATTAGCTTAAGTATACATGTATTGGATGGAATACACATGATATGAATATATTACACGTTCTTATAACATAATAATACCAAATATGGTGAAAAATGGTTTAAAATTATATTATGTATGGTTAACAATAAATCTACAAGTGAAGGAACACGAACAAGGAAAGATTATCAACAAGTGGTGGTTGAGGACGACAGACGAAGGGAGGTGGAATGGTGTCAGAGATCTAGGCAAAAGTAGGTGAAAGAAGAGGATGAGAACACTCGTTTCTTTCATACAATGTCCAGTGGAAGAAGAAGGATGAATCTGATACATAAACTAAACATTGAGGATAAAAGTGTTCAATGAGATATGGAGATTGTGAGGGTTTTTGTGGATTACTTTCGATGTTTCAACAGGAGGCTATCGTCGTCTGGTGCTAGATGGTCCAGAAGAGGGGCTAAATGCTTGGATAATGGTCAACAAGAGGCACTTGTATCAAACTTCACAAGGGATGAGGTTCGTAGGGTGGTATTTGATCTCAACGCTAATGGTTGTCCAGGTTAAGATGGATTTCCAGTTTCTTTTTACAGGGACTTTCGAGAGATGGAGGAGGATGTTATGGCCCTGATGTTTGAATTTAGGGATATAAACATGGATCTGTAGAAGCTTAACAAATCATCGCTGTTCTTGCTTCCAAAGAAAGAGGGCGCTGAATAGGTTGACGAGTTCCGCCCATTGCCCTATCGAATGCTATATATCTCATTGTGGCCAAGGTGTTAGCTAATCGTCTCCGAGGTGTTTTGGATGATCTCATCTTACCGGTACAGTCAGCTTTTTTACCAAGACGACAACTCTTGGAGGGAGTGGTTATGGCGACAGAGATGGTTACTGATTGGAAGAGAAGAGGAATTGCAGGCTTCCTTTGGAAGGTTGATTTCTCGAAGGCATATGATGGCATGAGTTGGAAGTTCCTTTGGGCGTTGCTGGTGAGGAGAGGTTTTTCGATTGTTTGGATTGACTGGATGAAGAGATGCATCACCACCACCTCACTTTCGGTGTTGGTGAATGAAAAGCAAGGAGGTTATTTCCAGCCGCAGAGGGGGGTAAGACATGGCTGTCTATTGGCCCCTTTCTATTTGTTCTGGCGACAGATGCATTGGCGGTTATGTCTGGTATGGCAGAGGAGGGTAGTTTCTTCAGAGGTTACTCTAGGAACGTGATTTATATCCCACTGTTGCAATATGCTGACGATACCCTATTTTTTATTGAAGGCGGGGTAGCGGAGTGCATGGTGTAAAGGCGGTGCTTGATATTTTTGGTGACCTATCAGGTCTGAGGGTGAATGGAGCGAAGTCGGCATTTGTACTCTTCAACGTCTCACCCACAGACTCTGCGGCTTGTAGCAAGATCCGGGGACAGTGCGGAGGTCCCTGCCTATTATTTATTTGGGACCGCCTTTGTTGATAGGGAGGATGCAACAGATTGACCGGTTACCTCTGCTAAAGAAATTAGATAAGAAGCTTACAGCTTGGAAATTGGCTTTCCTGTCGAAGGGAGGGAGGTTGGTCTTGATCAAGACCATCCTATCTGCTTCTTCATGTCTACAAGGGTCATACCTATGGGAATATGAAACCGATTGGAATCTTTGATGCTTTGTTTTTTCTGGTCATCATCTCAGGGGGATAAGAGTCCTTTTGTTGGGTGGTCGATGGTGTGTACGTCGATTAATGAGGGTAGCCTGGGAGTTTTACGGATTTGGGGATATGAATAAGGCACTGCTAGCAAAATGGGTGTTGAATATATGGGGTCTCGGGAATGATCTCTTCTCAAATCCGATTAGGTCGATCTATGGATTATCTTCAAGCTTTGTGGCTCGTATTGAGGATGTGGGACCGCCAACTACTTTCCAGAGAGGACTATGTTCAATCCTGACTGATTTAATTGGGTACTTGCGACTTGTGCTAGGTGATGACTGTGTTTTCTGATTTTAGATGGATGATTGGATGGAAGACGGTGCACTATGTGACCTTTACTCGAGATTGTTTACGTTGGCTTCGACACAAGGACATTTGTATGTTAAGTGTGTGGTCAGATAGATCAGGGGCACCTAGTTTTGTGGCAGAACTGTTAGATTAAAGAGTTGAAAAAATTTATGTGTTTATCTAGCAGATTGACTAGACTTGAGGCGCATTCTGAAGGAAGAGACTCATGGTGTTGTGGGGATGGTTTCTTCACTTTAAAAAGGCTTACAAGGTTATATCTACCCAACCTTCAGTCTCAGATCTGGTTATCTTGAGAGAATATGCGAGGATCTAGTCTTGGAGGATTCCTTTTAGAGTAAAGGTGTTTCTTTGGTTACTAAGGAGAGAACATGTACTGACGACATTTAGAAGAGCAAGGTTTTTTTAGGTACAGATGATATGTGATGAGTCTTCAGAAGATATAGATCACTTATTCTTTAAGTGCCCCTGGTCGGTTGAAGGTTGGAGAGATGCGGCATTTACGAGTCTAGATTGGAGCAATAGAGATATTTTCTGGGAATCAGTTTGCAGAAGATGGTTTGGCTCGGAGGAAGGGAGAACAAAGATTTGTGCGACTATTTAGTCCCGATGGTTAGCTAGAAATTGTGTGGTCTTTGAGGGAGCGAGGTTTTATTACGAGAATGTACTCGGGCATGCCATAGCCCTCTTTGAATCATGGAGGATGTAATTACCAATTTAATTATTTATATACATATTTTTTGGATCTCACATCGTTTCTCAAAAAAGATAAATAAATCTACAATTATATTCGTATATGAAAAAGGATTTACATATACAGATACATGCAATTGTGGATATCAAAATGATACCATATCCGTATCTATTTTAAAAAGGATACGGATATCAAAATTTATATAAAACAAATATGGTGGTAGACTAGGTACGAATATATCATTATCCATTTGCATCTTGATGTTCGAGCCCTCGGAGTTAATGGTGCAGGAAAAGAAAGTGTACTTGACGATCATGCTATGTTTGGCTGATGAGATTATCACATAGGTCACCTATGATAAGACTGCCATGAGTATGTGATTAAGGATGTAAAGTTTATATATGATGAAGTCTTTGACTAACAAGTTACTGCTGAAGTAACGATTGTTTTTTTCTCTGTATGCAAGAAGGTACTTCCCTTAAGGAATATAGTTAGATTTCTTAAATACATTGTTGATGGATTTTAGAAGTGTAGATGTTAAGATAGAAGATGAGGATGTTGCCTTGATTCTGTTAATTTCTCTTCCTCTGTCTTATGAAAATTTTGTTCAGTCATTTATTGGTGGAAGAGAAGAAATAACCCTAGAGGAAATCCACACGAGAATATGTGTGAACTACACATGGTTAGAGGTAAGTATGATTCTTAGGCTGCGGAATTGGTTATGACTCATGAGAAGAGTCATGGTCATTTTAGGAATACGAAGAAAGGAGCAAACATTGAAGTTGAATAATCTTCACAATCCTAAGGACATACACAATTATTGTAAGGAACCGAGACTTTCAAATAAAGATTCTCCGAAGAAGAAAGCGAAGTCCACGGTTGCTGTAGTGGCTCATCTCTGAGCGGACTTTGAAGATGAGTTGGTCCTCACCGTCATAGATCAAAAGTTGACGGATATCACATTGATACTTGATTCAAGCTATTCTTACCTAATGGAGATTGGTTTTCCACCTATGAGAAGATAGACGGTGAAAATACCATTATTGGGAATGATGCATCGTACAAAATTGTAGGGATTGATTCTGTGAAAATTGAGATGTATGATATAATCGTGAGTACAATGACAGAAGTTCATCATGTTCTCGATCTGAGAAAGAACCTGATATCCCTTAGTGTTTTGGACTCTAAAGGATATATGTATAGTACTTACAGTGGAGGTTTGCATGTTGCTAAAATCGGGGTAGTTGATAACAAGGGTAACAAGCAGAACCTATATGTCATGTAGGGGTCTACAGTTACTGGTTTAGTTGTAGTGTCCTCCCAAGCTGTAAAATAAAAAAAATAAAGTTGTGGCATATGCGATTGGGGTGGATGAGCTAAATGAGGATGAATATCCTCGACCTTTAAGGTCTCGTTGGGAATCTTAATGGATTCGAGCTGGAATTCTGTGAGCACTTCACGTTTAGGAAACAATGCAGGAAGTAGTTCAGTAAAGCAATTCATAGGACGACATTAATTTCTACACTTATGTAGTGGTTTCTGGATCGAGGGTCATAGCATCTATACCCCTTTTGATTCCTAGCATACATTAGGAACTCATATTTCGTTGCCTTGGTTGCTGTCTTGTCCTTGCTTGGACCGATGAGATGAACAAAGGCGACACGCCCATAAATCTTAGGCGGAACATGAACACTGCCTTATGTGGAAAAACGATCTAAATGGGTACTTGCTCATCAATGGAGGTCAGGGGCATACAATTGATAATAAAGGTGGTAGTGAGGACAGCCTCCCCCCCAATATGTAGAAGGAATATAATAATTGAAGGGTATGGTATGAGCGATGTCGAGTATATGCCGATGCTTGCGTTTAGCTATTCCATTCTTTTTGGATGTATGTGCACAAGCAGTCGATGTAAAATCCCATGAGCGGATAGAAAAGATTGCATGTCATAAGATAAAAACTCCCTAGCATTGTCAGATATGAGAACTTTAACAGTGGTACCAAATTGAGTTTTTATTTCATTTATAAAATGACCAATAATATGATAAACATCAGATATTCTTTAATAAGAATGTCCATGACACTTGAGAGAAATCATCTTTAATAAGTAGTATTTGTTTACAATAGATCAAATATCGACTGAGATCGGATATGTTGAACATGGATGAACTAAAAAAATTATTGAAATGAATGGTACCAAATTATCGAAATGAATGGTACCAAATGGAGGAAAAGAACTCTTGTGGTGCTTCTCCAGCTGATATGCCTCATATTCTAGGCTGACAGTTGGAGGGAGCTGGAGAAGGATTCAAAGAAGCTTTTAAATAGAAGGATGACCCACACGTTGATGGGAGAGAGCACCATAAGATGTAGGAGTTCTAGAATATGCAACAGTCCCCGACAATAGTACATGATGGCATACACCTCCTTCTCATGGCTCACACCTATCATCCTCGCAGTCAATATGTCCTAAAAAAACACAAGAAACAACATCAAATATATCTTGGTAGTTGAGCTCTTTGCAAATCTGATGGACAGATAGAAGACTGATAGGAAACTCAGGAACAAGAAATATTATTGAGCCTTGTATTAGGGTTGAGTGAACTTTTCCTCTTCCCCTTAGTGGGGGAAAATGTGCCATTTACAACATGGATAGTTCATCCATCGGGATGGGGTGGGGTGTGGAGGGCTTGACCCATATGATGTAGTAGGGTCTGTTCCCCACATAGGTAGGTGGATGTATCTGTGTTAATTAACCATTATGTTTTTGCAAAGTTATTTGGCGGAGCCAATATAGATACTTATACGCGAGTGATATTAATCACCTCTGGAACATCACTTTGGTGTGAGCGTGCAATCTCTCAGGGTGGAGCCTGTTTAAGCGTTGCATCAAATCTTTAAAGTCATGCTTGCTATTACCCTCAATAGTAAGCTCGAGAAGTAGAGCAGGATAGCCATGCTTGTTGTCGCAGATGGTCGTATTGTGCCTGCACTTATTGTTGCAGTAAGTGAATTGGAAGGTGCTTCCGCCTCGACTTGCGCTGGAGTGGCCTTGGCCACGACTCCCATATGATCCATGACCTCCTCACCCATATGGGGTAGTAAGTGCAATAATCTGTCCCTATACCTCAATAGTAGTGTCGATGGTGGAGATAACTAGGCGACTCAGGGTATTGTAGGCCTTCTCGAAAAAGTCCTACTTCTCATTGCTTTCTATTAGTGAAAAAGTCGTTGACAAGATTTTTTAGCCTCGACGATGATATATCTAGATGAAAAGCTCTCATGCCTCAATTGCATGATGGTCTGCTCGTGAGGGTGAGTTTCCAATGGGATTTGAGCATGGAGTTCACCTCTCACCCTTCGCATGAAAACAAACCCCTGAGATAGATAGTAGAAAAATATCTTCCAGTGGCAAAAAACGAGAATTTCTCATACGGGTAGAACGATAAGAGGCGTCGGACGAGAAGAGGTGTGGGGTGACGAGGCTTTAGAACATCTTTCTATAGTTACGAGTGCAGAGGACCGATTGGGCCACCCAAGAAGGAAAGGGAAGGATCCTCTTTGTCGTGGAAGAGATAAACAAGAGACTGATGCTAACGAAATTGGCATATGCGAATAGGAGGGAGGTTTGTTTAGGTAGCGTGCGGAGGATGAGTTTGTTCACGGTTATGGAGAAACTATTATATTCTCAAAGCTAGCAGTTTACGATGGGCCCTTTCTTTCATTTATTATAGGACAACCACATGCTTTCTTCTATAATCTTAAATGCTCCTGTCACTACTTTCCGTAAAGGATTTACACCTGGAAGTGGGACTGAAATGACTCCCCGCCACTTCTCCAGCCCATGCTTTAGCCACCATGGTTAGCTGCCTACTCGATCCCCTCAGGCAACTTCTTTCTCTTTACCCAAAGCTAGAAAAGTGAAAACAAATAGCTTCTTCCGGATGGATGATCGATAGTTGCTTAGTTCTTCTATAAAGGGTGGTTTTCTCGGTAGTGATGAAAAGGCTCTGATGCTAGGGTTTGGATTGAGGACTGGTAGCAGGTGGGCAACTAACTTTGCACCAACCTATGATTCTTGTGTCTCTTGCTCACGTCGGAGCGGGATCAAACACATACAACTGGTAGGTTAGGGTCTTGGTTAATCATTTGCGCTCGCTCCTGCCCGCCCTCCCAGGAACCGAAGTGAGTCTTTATTGCTCCTCCCAATCATGGAAGGAAATATCACGATATATCGACAATATATCGTCGATATATCGATATCGAGATGAGACTGATATGGGTACCGATATGACGGTATTTCCTCCTTTTTAGGCATTTCCTTCACAAAAGAGCATCGATATGGGCGATATTTCGACGACATATCATTGAAATATCGAATCGACACGATATCGAAATCGATATGGCCTTCCATGCTCCCAACGTCACTATAAGCTTACATCCCAGGGACCCAGGAAACCCAGAAGAAGGCTAGTTGGAGTAGTGACTGCATTTTCCCTTGACCACTAGTGAGGGCATGCAAAGCTTTCATTTTCTTTGCAGGAGTGAGCATCCAAGAAGCAAGCCATAACTAGGGAAGGGCCCTTTGCGCTAAGGCTTTATGCTGTTGAAGCGAACAGAGGAGGTCATGTCATGCTTCTTCGCTTGGTGACTTATGGTCCATGCATTATATGAATCGGATCTCTTTCTATCAAGAATGGACTACTGGGGAGGGTGACAGAGGGCTTTAACCAGAACTCCCATTCGAGCTTTTTTCAATGCTTTTCCTGCGGGCTTGGAAAAAGTGGCAATCAAGAGGATTTCCCTAATCCTCCTTTCTGACTAACCAAGCGTGAAATGTCGTCTGACCTCCTAAAGGAGATTGGATCTAGCCATAAGAAGAATGCTTGGTATAAAGAACTCGCTTCTTGGTCTTCAACCCCCTTAGTCACTAAGAGTGCCTCTCGATCAGTGCAATAGGATGATCTATTTATCTATCTCTTGACTCGAAATAGGAGCAGATTTGAAATGAAAAAGGATCTGAGAGTGCCTAGGGTTGGGCCAGGATGGTCTCTTAACGCCTTCTTTTGTCTTCCCGAGTTATTTCATCACAAAGACTTGCCATGGTACCTCAAACCTACAAGCACACTTGTATAGCGCCATACAACAGAGAGTTGTATGCTACCTTCGAGAAGGGTGAATCAACCATCTTCAAATGCTCCTTCTTGCTCGGGATCAGGCGAGGGCTTGATTTGAGGATCGACAGCCTTTCCATGCAGTTATGCAGCATTGCCCAGATCAAATCCTGCCAAGAATACCATAATGACCATGTGGCGGCGGGATTCCTTCTGTGCTGATCATGCACATCCTAGAATACAATTATTATACCTCTTAAACAAAGATTTTAAGAAAGAAATGTTCAACTAGGGGCATACTTCTTGCTTCATATTCAACATGTCAAATTAGGTTTGGAACATTCGAGCGGAGTTCTTCTCTTGACCATATGTGACTTTCATAGAGGTCCACAATAGACCACCTTATCCACAATCCGTTGATGATGATGGCTATATGATCCGGGGGCTGTCCATCCTGTCATCTTTAGCCTATGTGACGCATTTTCTTGTCTTGGATGCATGCTCCAGCTCTAGCAAAATATGTTCCTTGTCATCCTTGTACGATCATAACAATTCGAGACCACTTGCGATAGTTGGCCTCGTCCAACTTTGGGATCGAGCTGAAGTGGGTAATGTTCAGGAAGGCGGTATGCGATATTCAGTCGGAGGGGACACTGCATAGAGAGTATGCGGTATGCGGGAGAGTATGCGGGGAGTATGCGGTTTTATGCGGTTTTGTATTTTTTATTATTAAAAATATAAATAAAATTTTAGTATCATTTTAATATCCTCTAAATATTATATTCTTAATTATAATAATAAAGAATTGAAGGTACAAGGAACAAAACTATTGGGATAATAGAGTCAAGTGAGCAAAAACATCAATTGAAAGAGCGTTAAGTCGGATGTCCGAACTTAGGTTAAGGTTTTAAAAAAAGTTTATTTGAAAATCAGCCGCATAAACGGCCGCATATACGGTATACTCGGCCGAGTATGCGGCCTGACCCGCCTAGATGCCGATTTGACCATACTCGGTGCGCCAAGGCTACTGAATACGAGTATACGGTATACTCGGCCGATTTCCTGAACACTGGAAGTGGGTAGGCGGGCACTCCTTCCATCGTATCCTTGAGATGTCACCTTTGATTTTTGACATCTTGGATTATGGTGCCACACCTGCTTGTGGAGAAAGACAAAGGTGGATGATAACTCCTTAGATCGCACCAGAATGAATATGATTAGAGGGCATCGAACGGTAGGTGACCAGTACTCGTGGTGGTTCGGATACGGAGATCACACCGATTAGCGTACAAGGCTTTGTCACTAAATCCCGTAAGGGTTGAAGAATTCGAGAGAGGCTGGATGGTGTCAATGGGATAATTTTTTTGGGGTAGAAAAACTGGTGGCTTATACACGTAAAGTGGTCATGATAATAGCATAAATGAAAGTGCTAAGGTGGACGTGTGGTCATACATGTAAAGGTCAGATTCCGAATTATGTAATAAGAAGGAAAGTTAGTGTAGCTTCGATAGAGGATAAGATGGGATAAAATCGCTTAAGATGACTGACCATTTGCAAAGGAGGTCGGTTGATGCACCAGCTAGAAATGCGAGTTTTGGGATGTTGAGTCGGCTAAGAGATGGTGAGGAAGGCCCAAGAAGCATTGGAATGTGACAATCCAAAGGGATCTTAGTTTTTTGGATCTAAGCTCGAGAATGACCCGAGATAGATCTGAGTGGAGGCAAAAAATTCATGTAGCCGATCCTACTTAATGCGGAAAAATGCTTTGTTGTAGTAGTAGAAAGAACTGGTCAAAGCATTGGAGAGCATGCTGTGCTAGTGCGTGACATGGAAGGTGGCGATGTGGTCATGAAAGGTGGGCCGGTGGCAGGCTGGAAGGTGGCAACAACTTGGAAGAGTGGATGGTGGGATGTGGATGGTAGATGGCGGCATGCTGTAAGGTGGTGACGACCTGAATGAGGTGGGGTGTGGATGGCGATGGAGGAAGAGGGGGTCCCGTGGCGACAACGACGAGATGGAGGGTTGGGGGGAGCTTTGGTGGCAACGACCGAATGGAGATGATGTGCTGGGGTCGACGTGCAAAGGAGAGAGAGAGATGAGCAATGGGTCCGTGGAGACAGTTGGATACTTGCTTTGATACCAAGTCGAAACTGGAATGCATTTTTTGAATAGAATGAGAACCCTATGGCTCTTTATATAGATGGGATCCTATAAGATTAGAGTTAGATAGGAGACGACTCTTATCTAGTGAGTTGACCAGAATTTACAAATATGCACTCAACAAACTCTAATAAGAGAAGGTATAAAATGGCTAGTATTAGTACAAGTAACATATCAACCAGCAACTTCCTTAATCTTCGAGTGCCAACTTCAACTTCAAAAGAACAAAGCTTTTAGTAGCTTCAACCCCCTAATAAGCAATAAAGTTCAACACGCACATGCTTTCCAATCGGCACCAATTTCTAACTTGCATGCAATTTCTTATGCACTGAATGTCACGAGAATATTGCCAAATTTGCAAAAACTACCACTTCAGCTTGCAAGAATACATCCTTCATCCTCAGCTCCCAATGGCATTCTAGAATAAATGCAACCTGACCATATTGCAGGCCTATCTCTAGAAGCAAAAACTTTCATCTGATATCAGCTTTCAGGGTCCACAATAGACAGCTGCAATAGTTGCATTCAGATCTCCTTCCAAATAATACGATCTTCTGAATCAATGAAATCAGCACATATAGAGAATTAGAAATATATGTACACTCACAAAGCAGCTTTGTGTGTGCATGATAAGCTAAGCTTGATATCTACGCTTACCCTTGTACTCTCTAAGACCAGGACCTTTCATTTTCGTTCCCAGTTGGTTAGTTAATCCTATCAATTTCTGAAAAATCTGTCAAATGTTCTTTTGACCACAACATGAACAATTGGACCCTAGTTAACATGGAGTCAGATCCATTGGACTCGCCTCGTCAAACCAGATTCAAGAAATGTATGAGAGGTACGGACATAATTACAAAGTATAATATGCATCAACACTAAGCTAAATGCTGCCCTCTTAAAAACAGAACAATAAATATAGTCAATATTAATCCTTTGTGGTAAATCTGGGAGACAACGGATCGAGCTCGTGCTTTAGCATATTGAAGAAGAATTTAAATATGATTTTTGTTCCCCACGTACCATTAGAGTTTCATTTAAATATGAATATGTTTTCCTGTTGTACTGTGCTGAATTTTTTAGGCAGATTTATCTCTCCTGTCATTGAAGAGTTGAGCAAGAAATACCCACATGTTACTACCTACAAGATTGATATCGATTTGGTAAGTTCTTTTCAAACATATTTGCAAAATACATGAACAAACATATCTAGAGTTTATGAAATGAACTGGGGAGTGCATATACTCAACTTGTTTTTTTACATAATTTCTAATCTCGATTAGCCTTTTTTAGGAGTTGGTGGATTTATTAGTTGTACTCCATTGATTTGAGAGTTTGGAGTCTAGCCGGTCTCAACCCCCCACTCTCCATTTAGGTAAAACTAACATGGTAGGAAAGTGCGGAATTTATAGTCTAGTTGGTCTAAAGAGGCAGCGAGAAAATCTGGTCTTTCTCGTCAGCGTCAAAACTGTGGGTGTGCTCTGACTCTCCTTCAATTTATCAGGAAGTTGCCCTCTCCTGATGAAGGGGAAGCCCAAACATGTTTAGGAAGTTGTCGGTGTTAAAGTCTTGATTAGTGAAATTATCTTTTTCCTGGAAGCCCGATGTGATTTTTTCAAGGATCAAGATCTTACATAAATTGGCAAATGGCAAAACCTTCTCCCACTTTAAGTAGGCTCAGCTACATGGATTCTTATCAAATCCATGTTGAAAGATCGTACTATTTTTTACACTGAATGTCAGATACCTAATGCATCCCAGATCATTGCTTCTACCAGATCATTGAAGTGTATTTTAAAATAGATAAAAAATATAAGGATGCAATGATATGTAATCCATCAGAGAGGTCAAATTGAAGGGCGATGTGGCGGGTGCCGATTGCTAATTCATGGGTTACTACTAAATCTTTTATCGAACTCTTGGTTATATAAGTCTGTGTCGTAGAAGCTGGTAAAATACTTTATTTCGAAGGCGATGACAAGTTAATGTCGAGTAAGGATCAGATAGGTGTTCTTGATAATTATGTAGTTATCTTAGATGGATAAAAGAACCCTAATCCAATTGAGCAAGGATCCGATAGGTGTTCTTGATAATTATGTAGTTATCTTAGATGGATAAAAGAACCCTAATCCAATTGAGTAAGGATCCGATAGGTGTTCTTGGTAATTCTGTAGTTATCTTAGATGGATAAAAGAACCCTAGTCCAATTATTGGTACTGGATTTCATGATTAGTTCGTGCTACATGCTGGGAGTTATACTGGTGAATGAGGCACTGCATGACTAATTTATTTGAGAAGAATAATTAAACATTAGACACCATGGTCTCTTACTTTGTTGAGTAGGCAAACACCTCGGTTCCAAGTTCCAACTGCATAAATCATGTTCTTTTTTTGTGCTTACTATCATTCATTCTTCTCAACTTGTTGAGTATGAGAGAGTTTATTCTAGCGCATTGTCAGAAGGTTCATGACATATTGTGGCATTTAAGGCAGAAAGCTCAAGGTTTATACGCTATGTTTCATATTGCATCATCACCACCATCCATCAGTGTGAGATTTTCTTAACCCATAAAGAAGATGATTGAGAGAAAATGATTATCTGGGATACCGATAGTGATACCGTTGGTTAGAAATGCGAGAACCCAACGAGCATGCGCGAGGACACAGTTTAAAAGTTTCGGTGAGTGCCTATTTTGTTATTTTTCTTTCTACTAAGTGCTAGACTAAGTTCTAGATTTCCTCTCTTCGATACGAGGGACGTAGAATCTCATTATAAATTAGCTATTCTATTCTTCCAACATGGTAACAAATAATGATCTTAGATTGATGGTTTAAAGCCCCATCCAAATAAACATTCATCTCCTCCACCGAAACCCTAATATGAATGACCCTTGACATCTTTATACATCATCAAGACCCATCAAATTGTTGCCAACAACCACCACTGGCTTTCAGCAGTGCCCATCGATGTTACCACAATGATGGGCAATTGCCAACAGCTACTAGTAATCATCCCTGGTGGTCTTCTTGTTGATACTAGCATACCATGAATACTTTTAATGCAAGGTTGTTTTTTTTACTTCTAATCTATTGGTCGTGACACCTTTCTAAAGTTAAAAGATGTTGCATTTTGTGTT
Organism: Ottelia alismoides; assembly: GCA_037367405.1. Taxonomy (NCBI): domain Eukaryota; kingdom Viridiplantae; phylum Streptophyta; class Magnoliopsida; order Alismatales; family Hydrocharitaceae; genus Ottelia; species Ottelia alismoides. The sequence continues at coordinate 1,997,328 of JAZKJV010001376.1, forward strand.
TTGGTCACATGAATTCAAGATATTCATCGGAGTATCAAATAATCTTTATATCCTTACTAGGAGTTTTCTTAAGAAGACCAAATCTACGATGGACAGAAGTCGGCAATTATAAAGCAATGAATTGGATCTCAAATAGCATCGAGTATTTGTAGCAACAAATCTCCTATAAAAGGAGATGTCGGAGGACGGGTAGGAGAAGTCATTGTAAGCATTTTTCTATTAGATGATTAGGTCACGACTTATTGATACACATACATTTGGTCATGATCTCAAGGCGAATCTACTCCATTCAGTGTAATACTTATATGATATAACTATATACACAGTTTACTATTTTTCATCCAGCTTGCTATCCAAACATGACGTGTTTCTTTTTATTAGCACCTTTAGAACGTATAAAATTAGTTTCTCTTTGTTGATGTAGTTCCCTCACCACGTCTCATTTTTGCATGACTCTAGCTGCTTAGTACTGCCTTGCTTGGATGTGGAGATAGAGGTCGTTTTGGTGTCTAGGGAAGAGGTAGGTGATGCGATTCTGGATGTGGTCATTGACGTACTTACCTACCATGTATATATTATCTTAGATCAACACTCCCTCTATTCGATGCAAGAAGTTTGGGCTACCTCTCATGGCTAATCAGACCTTGATTGATAATGACTAGTGATGGTCCCTCTGTTGTTGAAATGTCCTACAAAGCCTCGTTCGAGCCTATTTAGACTTACTCAGAGAATCCTTGACTGAGTATGGATGACTGATGCAACTTCTTCATACGAGCTCCTTCTTCACTACATATTTTGCTATGATTAACCTTGCTACTATGCCCAATATTAGTGCTCATTTTGCCTCCACCTCTTCTTTACTCATTATCAATGACTCAAATGCATCTAATCATATGACTGGTTAAGGTATAATTTCTTACTGATTCTCGACCTTTTGTGCATGTGTGGTTAACTAGACTGGCCAATGAATCTTACTTGCTTGTTACCTCTGTTGGCAGTATTTACTTTGTTTCAAAACCCATGACATGAATTTTCTATGTGGCCCCCCCAGAGTTTCCTTTCTAGTTTTCTTTCTGCAGTTACATTATGCTCACTGTTGGAGTACGTAATAGATGGGTAATTGGATCTCTCCACATCTTCTATTAATGGGACTCTAGTCTCTCTGTGTGGCTATATAAGAAGCCCACACCCCCTGTACTCATTGAGAGATTCTAATAGAATATCCAACACTTAGAGGCCTTCTATCATGGTTTCATCTCGCTCATTCGAGAGTAGGGTTTCATGTAAAATCAAGATGTTTATGTTTGATTTCTTATTCTGATTATTTGCTTCCACATTCTTTATTTCTAACATGGTATCATAGCAAGTTGATTCTTCGATTTAGATTTTATATATTTGAAGATTTATTGTGTTAATGATTAATTATCTGTTCAAGTTCTAGGGTTGCCGGTGAAATCTTAATTCAAGCCGCAGTTAACACACAAGATTTCCAGTTGTGTGATCGTCCTTGACGCTACTGCTCCCTCTAGCGTACTTCATGGATGCACCTTGTGACTTGAAATCCTAATCGAGCAACACTTCACGTCAGGAGAGGCGTACATGATGATCCTTGTGCACCTTCATCTTCGCCATCAAGTATTAGAGCATCTCCAACTCCAAGTGGTATTTCCAGCATGCAACAACACCTTCCTCTATAGGCTATGGGTTTATACCTTTCAAGCGGTGACCCCAGCTTAAGGTTTGAAAGAACGAAAAACGGAACGAGGAGGTTCCAACAGAAATGAGGCGAGGTGTAACCTCGAGGCGGTCGAGGCATAAGCCTCGGTTTCCCCTAAAAAATTAGTAATCTAACATATTCTAGTATATAAATATTAAGAAAAAATACAATAACACAAATCTTGAAGCATATAAAACAAGTAAAGGAATTCTAATGCAATCCATCTTTGACATAGACTTGCTGTTGCAGTGTACCAAATGTTAGAATTAAAAAATAAACACAAGACAAAGTAAAGAGTACAAAACATAATAAGTTCCAACTTCCAAATTTCAAATCCTATTTCTAGTTCAAAAAATAGAATGCCAATTCATGTACTTCTCTTCTAGACTCAAAAGATCTTTTAATCATTGCCATGAACTCTAACATCAGAAGTAAGACCGTCATCCTCTGATCCACTACTGCTCAATGGATCATCCAATGAATCATCCATGTAGTTTAAATTTTCTTCATCATCATCTTCATCAGTGTTCACGAAAGCGGCCCGTGCGGCCGCATATGCGGCCGCATATGCGTATGCGGTGCCCTCAGCGCACCGCTTTCCTGAAGCCCCGCATTATGCGCCCTGTGCGCTTATGCGGGCCGCATATGCGGGCTATGCGGCCGCATATGCGGTCTGCGCGGCCGCATACACCTTTTTTATTTATTTTTTATTTTTTTAATTTGTGCCATGTTTTGTTGTGTTATTTGGTCCAACCAATCATTCCATGACCATTTATATTCCATCGTCAAAGTAGTTGTACTGCGAGATTGGAGAAAACACGCAAGGAAGAAAAAGAATAATATACTAATAATTTAGGAAACTAATTTAGTCAACTAATAGTTATTATGAATGTAATATATTATATGTAAAGTTCGATACTTTTGATGGAGGATCAATTATAAATATAACGACATAGATAAATGACATTATATTCAACAACAGAGGCATTTTGTGCGCTAACCATTCTATTGAAGTATTGATATTTGATTAATAAAGATTGTTTCGAACTCTATTAAAGTTATTTTTCTTAGATCTACTGTTGGACCACAATTATACATAAATTTAGTTCTGTTGTAGCAGCTTTTGTATATATTTATTTATTTTTAAATAAAAAATTACGAAACCGCGTAGAACCGCATATACCCCGCATATGCCCCCGCATACCGCTTAAGCGCTATTCAGTGACCTGTCCGAACGCATACGCATACCGCTTTCCTGAACCTTGATCTTCATCACTAGCATCATCTCCAGCATGGACCTCGTCCTCATCAGTATGAACTACATCTTTACCTACATTATACAATACCGTTGTTATTTTATTATTATGTTGTATTTTTATTAAAATGAAATAAGTTTTACATCACATTTACCTTTCTTTCTCTTCTTCCTATGGGAATCATCTTGTTCTTCCTCAGCTTTCTCAATACCCTCTTCCAGACGAGTATTTGAATCAATCTCTTGATATGCACCATATTCACATGTTTGAAGCTCTGAAACCCACTCATCACCAGAATCCACATTTTCCAAGCACAAGAGATTTTTCATAGTCTTTTTCTTGACCTCCGCCTGCTTCAACTTCAAATTGAACATCACATAGATCAAATCATTGAGTTTTGTAGAAAAATAAACATGCGGAAGCGAATATCAGAGAAAAAGATAAAACAAGAAGAACACCGAGATTTAACGTGGAACCCTACTCCGTGAGGAGCGGGATGAAACCACGGGAGAAGCCCTTAACGAGGCGTGTTTTTCTATTCACTTTCTCAAGAGATACAGGAGGCTTGGGGATCCTTATATAGCCTCTCCAGAGCCTCCAAGTCCCATTGCTGGTCCATGTGGGACTAAACACTGGATGGGGGTAAATGGATCTTCTCCAGGATTCATTTACCCTGCTACAACTCAATAGGCGCACAACCACATACTCCAACACTCCCCCTCAAGCTGGAACATGCAATGCTCAGCTTGGACAAACAGACAGAAACTCAACTCAACGCTACAAGTCACTACGGACAATATCAACCCAACGCACATTGCTGCAGTCGAGGACGCTGCTTCTCATGCCGTGCAGGTGAGGAGGACGAACGGGCTGGAGTGTGAGTCAACTGAAGACTCGGAATCTGACCATCGAGTCTGAACTGCGCCTGAAGTCTCCTCGTCGGAGAACTGGGTCTCTCCCATCTGGCTCAGAGAATGGTGCACTGCTCTGGTGTACCTATGATACCACATGAAAACCCTTGCCCTCAAGGGAATGGTCCTCTGCTCTGGAGTCCCTATGGCTCACGTGAAAACTCTGGCCGAACAACAACAAGAATGATGGGGACCTCGAACTGATGATGGCAACATATGCTCATCTGACAATGACCGCAAACTCGTGCGTGTCTATAACTGGAGACTCGGAAACAATCGTCGAGTCTGAAACCAAACTGTAGAGTCTGATCAACTGGCTGGTCTGGAGACTGGCATCTGAATCTGGAATCTGAATCATGAACAGACATGTGACTCTACATACATACTCCCCCTTTCTCCCATACTTGTCGGAAAATGTCATCGACAAAGTTGGGAGAAGACAAGATAAAATGGGGAAAAACAACATGAAACTTGCGGCTTTTTCATTTTTCATTTTTTTTAAAGCCGTCAATTTTTTTTGAATTTTTTTAAATTTGCATACGACTTTTCTTTGTATGCGACTTTTTCAAAGAGAATTCTTTTTTTTACTATGCGTACGGCTTTTTGTATTTTGTACGCGCCTTTTTTTTCTCTCCTTTTTTAAAAAACTCTCTTCTCTCGTTTTTTTTGAAATCTCTCTTTTTTTTATAACAACTCTCGGCCCAATCTGGGCCCAACTCTTCCTCTCCTTTTTCCAGCCCATTGTTGGGCCTTCATTCATAATTTTTTTTAAGGAGGTACGACCCACTTGGGCCATACCGTAAACAAAACACAAATTTTTTTAACGGGCTACGAGCCCTAGGGTTTCCCAATGGGAACCCTTTCTTTAACGCCTGCCGCCCCCCCGGGGGTTTTCTCTTGATGCCGCCTGAGTGCGGCTAGGGCTGCACAGCCTAAGGGCTCGCCGCCTGGAGATGCGTGATGCAGGGGATGAAGGCGGAAGCCACGCTGCTCTTGATGAGCCTGTGCGTCTGGAAGTCGCATGATGAGCCTGTGTGTACGAACGTGCGCGCCTGTGCGAGCGGAAGAAGAGGAGTTGCCGCCATGAGAGATCGCACGGTTAGGGCTGGCGATATGGAGGATTTGCGCCGGGAGGAGAAAGGGGGGGCGCCGCCAGGAGGTGTTGCGCATGTGCGCACGATGCCACCAACATGGGGCTGCGCGCTGGAGTCTAAGTTCACGCCGCCGCTGACAGGTTTGTTTCCGCCCATTAAGGCGATTGGAAGAGGAGAGCGCACCTTGTGCGCGCGATGCGCCTGGGCTCGTCTGGGCGCGCGAGGAGTGGGGAGAGCGGAAGGCACCGCCTGGAGCGTCGCCTGGAGGGATGCCAACAGCCGCTTGGTGCTCGCCTCGCATCTGGGAGGAGGCGATGGAGATTCGTGCTGCAGGGGGCTACCTGCGCGCCGCCTTGGTCTGGAGCGGCGAGAGAGGAGCTCCGCTACTGGAGCTTGCCGTGGAGGAGATGAGGCTGCCGACCCCATCTTTGGAGAAGTCGGCGACAAGGGCGGGATCTCCGCCTGGAGTTGCTGTGCGCGCCTGCGCATGATGGAGCGCGCGAGTTCGCAGTTCAGACACGCAGGGGGAGTGTTGGAGTATGTGGTTGTGCGCCTATTGAGTTGTAGCAGGGTAAATGGATCTTGGAGAAGATCCATTTACCCCCATCCAGTGTTTAGTCCCACATGGACCAGCAATGGGACTTGGAGGCTCTGGAGAGGCTATATAAGGAGCCCCATACCTCCTGTATCTCTTGAGAAAGTGAATAGAAAAACACGCCCCGTTAAGGGCTTCTCCCGTGGTTTCATCCCGCTCCTCACGGAGTAGGGTTCCACGTTAAATCCCTGTGTTCTTCTTGTTTTATCTTTTTCTCTGATATTCGCTTCCGCATGTTTATTTTTCTACATGGTATCAGAGCGGGTTCGATTCTCGCGGAGATAGCTTTTCATTTGTTCGAGATTCGAGTTTGGAGATTTTTTTAAGATCTGTTCATGTTCTTTATTTATGTCGAGATTTGAGTTACGAAGAAGATTCAATTCATGCCCTTGGAGATCTTCAACTATGTTCTAGGGTTTCGATTTCGAACCCTAATTCCTTCATCCAGGCACAGGCGCATGCCTTCAACAACCGATCTTCCAGTTCAGATTCGACCCAAATCGCCGCTCTCCAGATGCTCCAGGGCTCCCAAACCGAAATCACATCTCCAGGCACATCCTGGCGATCACGAGGGGACCAGAACAGCCCCAGGCGCATCTGCCCCTACTCCAGATCTATGCGCGCGCACGACTCCAGATCTCGGCCACGCATCGGCGGCACCACACGACTCCAGCCCGTGCGCGATCCAACAAGTTTTGCTTGTGAGAGTCGATTTCTCCTCTTCGTATGTACCTACCCAGTTCACATGGTCATGCTTAGAATATATTCAATTAGAAACTATGTTTATAGGCTTAGAATATATTCAATTAGAAACTATGTTTATGATCTACTCAATTCAAAATACTATATGATTAAATGAACTTCAATTGCGTTCACAACCAGATGCACTACATGTCAAACTCAAAATTTTATGGCAAATTTGGTTAGCTCATGAGTGTCATCTCCAAAAGCCCTCCAGCACTCAACTGATGATGTTAATAAATCCATAATATATGGTTAGATTTGATAATGAAAAGTAATGAATAATAGATTGAGGGGATTAAGGGAATACATACTGGGACTCCTCTTCTTGCGTATGTTCACATCATTAGAATATCCAAATAAGCCTCGTGCACTCTTGAAAGCATCTATTTGTAGATCTGCTGTCTCCCTCTTAAAGGGATCACTTATCAACCTCTTCATGCAAGCATACAATCTAATTTTTATCTCTGTGTGCGTGGAAAATGAGGGCTCGTAGTGATATTAGGGATTAAGAAAGTAGGGGGCAACATGCAAATGAGTATGAAGTTGGCAATCCCACCAAGCATCTACGATGTCCCAAAATGGTTTGTATTTTTCTTCTTCATTGCCTAATGCATGTGCAATTTCCTCCTTGGCTCTGTCCATGGTTTCATAAATGAATCCAATCGGAGGATATTTATTAGAATCAACCATCCTTAAAACCATAACCAAAGGTTTGATTGTGCTAATCACAAAGACAACACCAGATAAAAAAGATTTGCATCTCAAAATTGTGTTGCACTTGCACACTTTTTGCCCCTGGGGCTTCGATGAATAGGGGCTCCTCTTCCATTCATAGGAAGTAAAAAAAGATTCGAGAGAGTCCCTAATAGCAATCAATCTCTACAACGTCAGGAAAGCCGTAGCAAAATGTGTAATGGTAGGTCAGACCAAATCTCCCCCAATCTTTGCCTTGATTGTGGACAAAACCCAACCATGAGCATAGATGTAGTTGATGACTCTTATGACTTTTTTGAAAAGGGAAGCATGCAAAGGCAATTTCAGAATGTCTTCTAACATCAAATCAATGCAGTGGGCAGTACACGGGGTCCAATATAAATGTTTTCTCTTCTCCATCAACAATTTTCCAGCAGCTTTATAGTTTGAGGCATTATCAGTTATGACTTGTATGACGTTGTCTTCACCAACTTCCTCAACTACATCATCGAGCAGAAAAAAGTAAATGTGCATTCTTTGCTCTATCAGATGCATCAATGGACTTCAAGAACCAAGTCCCAGTTGGATTGTTCACTAAAAAATTGATAAGTGAACGACCTTTTGTGTTAGTCCAACCATTAGACATGATATTGCATCCCGTCTCTGCCCAAGAAGCCTTTGCTGCTTTCATCACATTGTCGATGTTATGCACTTCTTCCTTCAATATTCAAGATCTCAACTCATATATTGTTGGAAGTTTCAATCCCCTCCCAAATGCACCAACAGAATGAAGCATTGTTTGAAATGATGGACTATTTGCACAAATGAATGCTAATCCATTTTCAAAGAAAAATCTTACATGCGCGAGACGGGGCCTCGCATAGATGCGATGCGTCGCCTGCTGGACATGAAAGGAGTTAGAGGAAGGAGGGCGTGAGGGAGAGCGCTCGGGAGGTCGCTGCTGTCGCTACACGCTGGAATTGGGTGGAGGCTTGCCGCCTGGAGCCCTTGCGGCGCCCACGATGGGGCTGCATCATTTACGCTAGGAAGAACATCGGGGTTGGAGGTTGAAATTGGAGAGCGAGGTCGGGTCTATCGTCGCCCATGGAGCTCGTCGCTGGAGGGCTTCTTTTGGAGCCCTGCCTGATGGTTGACGTCGCCCATCGATGGGGCTTGTCAGCGATGCCTGCAGCCTGAAGAAGGGGGTCTGACCAGGATCTGAACATTTAGGGATAACCCTCGTAAGGACGGATATCTCGTTGCCTATTGATTGTTGCCGGCGCTCTTGCGCATCGCCCTTATGTTGCACTATCGTTGGGGTTTGGCGCACCCTACCTTTGATTCATCGACATGACTTCTATGCATTGGGATCTTTGGAGTTAATGTCACATGAACCACAAACGTACCCGTTAATGGAGGACCACCCGTTTTGTCTCCGGGAACTACTTTAGGGGTAGCAAGAATCACAGTTCTGCTCTTAATTGGAGGAATTCGAATATGAAAAAAATGTAGATGGAGGTTGCGTTATCATGCAAGAAGGTTGCATGGAGCATGTGTGGATCCCTCTTCACGAGCTATGGAACGGTCTTGTTGATGCTTGATAATTAGGATTTCAAGAAACTCCTAAAAATCGAATCTGGAACTTGATCACGAATATAGAATAAATAATCTTCTTGAACAAATAAGAAATCAAATCTTCTATATCAATCAAATCTCGGGAAATAAATCTTCAAGAATAAATCCTCCAAGGAGATCAACTGATGGTTGCTGCCAGAGGCGGAGCATGTGCTGGTCTGGATAGGGCTCCGCCTTCGCCTGGAGATCTTGCAGGACCGTACGCCTGTTGATGATCTAGGGTTCTCCATTGAAGCTGCATGTAGGAGATGAGCGGTTGAAGGATGGCAACGAATATGACATAGGGGACTCAAGAAATTAAGGTTTTAAAAACCCATGTCAAAAGAAGAAATGCGGAACTTGAACCGTGGACTTAATATTCCTATAGATCAAAACATCAAAATCGAATCTCGAATAAAGAACATGAAAACCTCAATAATCGAACCTGCTCTGATACCATGTTAGAAAATGTAATGCGGAAGTGTATCCAAGCAATAAAGAATAAAACGTTTAGGAACACTGAGATTTTATGCGGAACCCTACTCCATACGGAGTGGGATGAAACCATGAGAGAACGCCTCAAAGGGCTGATTTATGCATTGCACTTTCTCATGAGCTTCTTATATAGTCTCCACAGAACCTTTAAGTCCCACCATTGGTATATGTGTGACTAAACATTGGGATGTGGTAAATAGATCTTGGAAGGATCCATTTACCCATCTACATGGCGCATATACTCCAACAAAAGGAGTGTAAAATGACATATTCTTTTTCGTGAGATGTATTTACATGATTTTCCTCAAGTCCATCATCTTCTGCTCGTGTCTCCTCAACAAAAGTAATCTCTTCTCTCGAGATATGCATAGGGGTTGACCACACTACTTATGATGGCTCCTCAACAAAAGCAATCTCTTCTCTCGATATATGCATAGGGGATGACCACTCTACTTCTGATGTTCGACTTCAACATCAACTCCAAATGGACTTTCTCTACCTGAGATCGTCTCAGACTTTTACTGCACATCCACAATATGACAGATTGACGCTCCAGACTACTACTGCTATCAGGTGTCTTCATCGAGCATTAACTACTTCTGCACATTATGCTGTGCGACTTCTGCTCCACGTTGGTCTTCTTTTACAACGATTGTACTCCAAGCACGACCTAGTTGTCGCAACGACTCTACTACATGCATATCCTGATCGTCGTAGACCCATCATCGTGCGAGGTCTTCTATCAGCAGTGACTATTTTTAGTATGTTTCCTCCCGTCTCTCTCAGATGTATCAAGTGAAGATGAGTTATGAATATTTTCTTTTGATGCACCCCGCAGCTTTCTCAGCTCCACTTTGAGGGGGAGTGTTGAAGTATGTAATAGGGACAATTGGATCTCTCCAAGCTCTAATTACCCTCACTCATGTTTAGTCCCACATTTGGTCTGTCTTTGAGGCACTAAAGTTGTATAAGAAACTCCATATCCTTTGTACTTATTGAGAGATTCTAATAGAATTTTTGGCCCTTAGAGACCCTTTCTCATGGTTTCATCCCGCTCCTTCACGAGTAGGGTTCCATTGAAAACCAAGATGTTTATGTTTGATTTCTTATTCTGATTACTTGCTTCCACGTTCTTTATTTTCAACACTCACAACTTGGGATCAATCCAAACAGAGAGGATATGTGATTGGCATCGCTGTGATCCGCTTCGTTGGCAACTGCGAGAAGGTTAGAGGACGTGGGTGTAGGCCACCACTAAGGGAGTTGAAAAGGCGAGGGAGGGTCAGGAGGGAAGAGAGCTCGAGCGCTACTGATCATGGGGTTGTGACGGAGAGGGAAGAAGAGAAGCGGGCTTTCGTCTCGCATATGAAGAAGGGCCAAAGGTGCTATCGGTGTAGGGCTTTTTGGGCATCTAACATCTTCGTATTCAGAGCAGCCTTGATGTTTTGGTTGTTGGTCTGAGAAATATCGATTAGCGACATCCGAGCTAGCTGAAGTAGATTGAAGCTAAGCTGGAATCGTAGATGATTTTCCTTGTCCATCCAAGAGCTGTGGCTACGACATCACGTTCATTTGCAGAGGCCGCGATACTTAGTACTCCATATCATCTTGTGTGGTGTCGGTGATTATGATGACAATACTACTACAAAACTTGTATTCAAACCTCGACTTTAGTAAATAAATGTGTATGTCTATCTTATTTATTGATAAAAGATATTGGAAATCTTAACTTTTTTAGAAGATCAAATTTCATGTGCTTTCCCGCCCATTTTGGCGGACTTGGACGGAGCATTTGTACTTGTATGCAATGTTTCGTGTTGCCCGAATGGTGAAAGGCGAAATGCTGGCAAAATCGACATTTAAGGCCATAAGCAATTGTTTAGAGTGTATATGTGATAAAAATCAGGACATTGCATGTGCTGCATTCGGCTGTGGGCGAGGTTCCTTCTGAAAAGACCTCGACATGTTGGCGATGAGACATGTGCCATGGCTTGTCATTGTATTGTGTGTGTGTGTGTGGAAAGGGGGTTCAATGCGAGGAGCCCCCTAACAATGGGATTTTGGCATGATGAGGATTCTACCAATGAATGGGATCCTTTGTCGGGCATTGGGTAGGGGTAGTTGGATGCTTTGTTAGTAAGTAAAGAGGGAGAGATTCGATTGATTTATTCAATAACCCAAAGCTTCTTTTAACAAAAAAGAGGCTAGGATAGAAAGGAAGAACGAGCAGTAAATGAAAAAGGTGTATCAACGGTGACAGAAATTTGACACATATTTCTTACCCTACTTCCTATAAATTCCAAAAAACCTTCTCTCGAATATTACCAACTTTGGCTGCATATCATGTTCAAGGAAGGCCATATCGTGATATATCATCGATATATCGATATCGAGAGGCAGGGGATATCGATATCAGTGTGCATATCTATTTATGAGGATATCAGTGATATATGACCCATATATTGGCGATATATTGCCATTTCGGCCCATATCGGTAAAAAATGAGTAGATTCACTACAAAAATTCTCGGATATCGGTCGATATCGCTGAAATTTCATTGATATCTATATATTGATGACTAATACCCTTGTAAGCTTGATTTCACTACTCATGTCGCTACTCCTAGTATTAAAACACATCATGTTTTGTATATTTTATTTCGGGTCGGGGGCGTTGCCCCCACAAGGAGGGACGAACTTGGGCATCCCTTAGCTCCCCAGACCCGGTGATCGGGCAACGAGACCCCCTTCTGGTAGGGTGTGGTGCAACAAGGGGTGCATACAATGGTTCTTCAACTTGGGGGCATCCAATCGATTTTAATCCATCTTTCCCCCCTTTCGAAAATATTATTATGAATCACTTCTCTTTTAAAAAATGCTATTATGCTCTTTATTTGTTTGGTTCCAAAAATTGCTCAAACAATTTGTTTATACATAATATGTGATGCAATATAAGTCTTGAATGAACTCCATTTTCAATATCTATAAGTCAACATCAACATTAACAATGATATGCTCAATATGACAGATATGTGCAATACGAGGGTCATAGATGATCGATATGTGTGATATAAATGTATGTTTGTAAGTTATTTAGTGTTAGAAGAACTTAGATGGACTACATTTTCAATATCCATACATTAGTAATCAACAGTAACAATGATATGTTCAATATGACCGATATATGCGATATAAGGGTCATAGATTATCGATATGTGTGATCTAAGAGTATATTTGTAAGTTGCTTAGTGTTCTAAGAACTTGGACGAACCCCATTTCCAATATCTATAGGTTAACAATTAACAATACCAACAATATGTTCAATATGAATGATCGATATGTGTTCTAAGAGTATATTTGTAAGTTATTTAGTGTTCTAAGAGCTTGGACAAACTCCATTTTGAATACCTATAAGTTAGGAATCAACATTAACATCGATATGTTCGAAATGATCGGTATGTGCGGTATATGGGGTATAAATGATTGACATGTGTGATATACGTGTGTATTTGTAGGTTATTTATTGTTTTAATATCTTGGATGATTTTAATTTCCGAAAAAACGGCAAAAAAATCATTTTTGAGCCATTTCCGACATTTACACTGATATCGTCAACATATCGACGATATATCCTTTTATGAGCGAACCGATATGATATCGATATCAATATCACCTTCCTTGATCATGTCAATATGGCCAATATATCAGCAGTATAAAAAAAACGAAAGCAGTGTAATGTCAACTTGAGAAAAATCATATATTGCGTTATCTCTAATATATATCAAAATCTGATACCACTCAATGTACTGTATATTGCCATAATTAATTGAAGTGAAGTTGATTTTCTTCAACGGATTGCTTGTTTATTTTGGTAATTTCCTCATGTATGGTTTTTGATGGAAAGTTTCTCCATGACGTGGTCTACATATGTAGCTATAACGTTTTGTTTTGATGTGGCACCTCCTATTTTTGCTTCTGAAAGAGTAGGTACTATTTTGTATATACCATTCTATCCACCTGATTCCACAAGTTGTTGGTACTTTACAGGAGGGACTTGGTAATACATTAAGCAAGCTGCAGATAAGCGCTGTGGTACAGATTTTCTCCTTCAAATATTTATTTTAATCATATATCTCTCCCTGCTGCTCTAGTAAAGTTATCATTTGCTATAGTAATAATGTAATATTATCGATTTTTTGCGTAATATTTGTGGTAGAGATTTCTCCTTCAAATATTACCGTTGGCAGTAGTAATAGTATCAGCATCGATTCATTTAGGATGAACTGCTTTCATGTCATGCGTGAGTTGTATTTCTGTTTACAATTTTTAAGCAGGGTTCTGAAAATTTGTCACACCTTTACAAATCAAATCCTATGACGAGTTACACGTTCACTTTTAATACATTTACTTCGTAATTCTAGTTCATGGGATGGTCTAGGAATGTTGAGGCAAGGCCCTTAAAACTAGCTATATTTGGTTTTATTCATTACTAGAAACACTTATTCAACCTATGCATTTAGATCAGGTCAAGGAATGGGCATATGCGACACTCAAACAATCTGGGCGACTGGGCCGGACCTCTTATGGCAGAGTCTAGATTGTATGCTATTTCAACGATTGTAATATAAGATCAGGCCAACTTGAACTATAAGGGGGATCGTAAGTGAGATGCTGAGGGAGTGAAATGGTGGTGGGCTGAGGAGGATGTTTAATGTTCACCTTCCTTGCAGCCTTGCAGGGGGAGAGGTCTTGTGTTAGAGTGTTGAGCTTTGGACTTTTGTCTGCAGTGTCGGAGAGTCAGATTATGTGGAGTTTTGTGTTTGGCGCAGTCATCTTCGACGAGGAAGGTATATTACCACGAGACGATTAAAAGGATTTTTGGTGAGTTGTCTGGCATGGGCGATGGTTAGAGACCCACCTCTATTATTGGAGCCTCGGAGGTTAATGTGGTGTCGGAGATCTTCATAATTCTGGGCTGGGATTTCATGTTGCTGATGTCGCCAAAGGTTTTGGTGTTGAAGATACACCCGACTGCAGGTAAAATATTGTGCACATAGGTTTCAAAAACTAGCCTTGAGGCGGTGATGTCAAGGCTCGAGATATTTTTGTGGTGAAACCGTCGTGAGGCTACAACCTCAGTTTGTTGCAGTGAGGCGTGCCAGTTAAACAAGGCGGTTTCAATGCTGTGAGTCGAAACTGAGATGCTGTTTTTGTTGGAGTTAAAGGGAAAGATTTATTTGAAAATGAGAATTATGCCTTTTGCCTAACCAGGTTTATATTTCAGCAACCTTAGACTACATAAACTTTCTAACCGGAATTATTGTTGCTCAATGTGATGCATTTCTTGTTGGAGTATTAGTCCTATGCATCATGAGTTGTAGCAGGGTAAATGGATCCTGGAGAAGATCCATTTACCCCACCCAGTTGTTTAGTCCCACATGGACCAGTGGTGGGACTTGGAGGCTCTGGAGAGGCTATATAAGGAGCCCCAGACCTCCTGTACTCATTGAGAGAAAAGCAATAGAGAAACACGCCCCTTTGAGGGCTTCTCCCGTGGTTTCATCCCGCTCCTCACGGAGTAGGGTTCCACGTTAAATCCCGCTGTTCTTTCTTGTTCTTATTCTTTTTCCATGTTTTTGCTTCCGCTTCATATTTTATAACATGGTATCAGAGCGGGTTCGTTTCTCGAGGATTTGTTCTTAAGTTTTATTCGAGTTGGATGTTGTTATTTGGAAAAAAAATCATTCATGATTCGAGTTTTTAGATTCTTGATTCGTTATGTTGCACGTCGGCTTTGGCAGCCCCTAACGCCATCTAGGGTTCCAGACTGAACCCTAATCTTGCATCTGCGCCGCCTCTCTAAGAGATCTTCGTTCCAGCCCATCTGCCTCGCATACACAAGCTCGCTGGCAGTGCGTGAGGCCCTATCTTCCCTGTGCGCAAGCCCAAGGCGCACCCCGCTGCAGTGCACTCCAGGCGCAGACGCACCCCAGGCAGCGCACCCCTATCCGCTCCAAGCGGCTCCTGGCGCAGGCGACGCCTCCCCGTGCCATCCTCAACTACTCCAGGCGGAGCTAGGGCTCCTCCCTGCACAGCTGCATCGCTCCAGTCTCAGGCGCTCCCATCTCCAGATCGCGAGACCCCCCCCCTCCAGTTCCGTGTGATGCACGCGGCAACCATCCAGGTTGCGGTGATCCTGCGGCGCCGCAAGAAGCCCCCAGGCGGAGCCCCTGCTCCGTGCAAGCCAACACCCAGGCAGTCCTCCTCCCCATCGCAGCCTATTCCAGAAGGTGGCACGCCTTCCCGCCGAGCTCGTCAGGCGCATCCACCTCACCTTGCGCGCCGCATCTCAACTTCGAGGCATCGCCTCATCTGAACGCGCAGGAGGTATCCCCCATCGTGAAATCCTAGATCCCAGGAATGGAGCTTCTCAAGCGGCGTTGATCGACGACCTCCCATCTTCCAGGAAATCCTCGCGCAGCAGCCTCTAGCGTCGACTGCGAGCCCCGCTCCCTCTCTCGAAACCGCCAACGACGGCGGCATGGAAAAGATGGGTTCCAAGAAACCCTAATTGCAAGTAAAGGGAGCGACGGGTCCCTTTCAAATAGGGCCCGAGGTGAACCAACATTTAAAAAAAATGGTGGGGTGCGTACAGAAAATGAGGGAGTTGTTATATAAAAAAAATTGTGTGAGAGGGGTAAGCCCAATAGGGCCATATTATCTTTTGGCCCAATTGGATCATGTTTCTTTGTTAAAAAAAACACAAAAAAAACAAGGCGCGTACATTTCAAAAGCCGTACGCTTATTTGCAAAAAAAAAGAGAGAAGAAGATTTGTGAAAGCCGTAAAAAAATGAACGGCTTAAAAAAAATGAAAATGATGATTGAAAAGCAAAAAAAAATGTTGAAACGGCTAAAAAAAAAGAAAAACAAAAAGAAAAGAGGCGCGTACAATAAAAAGGCGTACGCATTCACGAAAAAAAGGGGAGCCGTAAAAAAAACGGCCAAAAGTTATCCATGTTTTTGAGAAGCCGAAAATTTGTAACGGCTTATTGGTATTGTGAACCCCTATTTGTCTTGTCTTCTCCCAACTTGGTCGACGTCCATATTTTCCGACAAGTATGGGAGAAAGGGGGAGTATATATGTAGAGTCACAGGTCTATTCAGATTCTCCAGATCCAGATTTGCAGACCAGCCAGATTTCCAGACTCTACAGATGATCAGTTGTTCAGACTCGACGATTGTTTCCGAGTCTCCAGTTTCAGACACGCACGAGTGTGCGGTCATTTTCAGATGAGCATATGTTGCCATCATTGTCAGAGGTCCCCATCATTCTTCTAGTTGTCAGGCCAGAGTTTTCATGTGAACCATAGGGACTCCAGAGCAGAGGACCATTCCCTATTCCCTTGAGGGCAAGGGTTTTCATGTGGTATCATATGTACACCAGAGCAGTGCACCATTCTCTGAGCCAGATGGGCGAGACCCAGTTCTCCGACGAGGAGACTTCAGGCGCAAGTTCAGACTCGATGGTCAGGTTCCGAGTCTTCAGTTGACTCACACTCCAGCCCGTTTGTCCTCCTCACCTGCATGGCATGAGAAGCAACATCCTCGACTGCAGCAATGTGCGCGTTGGGTTGATATTGTCCGTAGTGTCTTGTAGCGTTGAGTTGAGTATCTTTCTGTTTGTCCAAGCTGAGCATTGCATGCTCCAGCTTGAGGGGGAGTGTTGGAGTATTAGTCCTATGCATCATGAGTTGTAGCAGGGTAAATGGATCCTGGAGAAGATCCATTTACCCCACCCAGTTGTTTAGTCCCACATGGACCAGTGGTGGGACTTGGAGGCTCTGGAGAGGCTATATAAGGAGCCCCAGACCTCCTGTACTCATTGAGAGAAAAGCAATAGAGAAACACGCCCCTTTGAGGGCTTCTCCCGTGGTTTCATCCCACTCCTCACGGAGTAGGGTTCCACGTTAAATCCCGCTGTTCTTTCTTGTTCTTATTCTTTTTCCATGTTTTTGCTTCCGCTTCATATTTTATAACATTTCTCAAACAAATAATAGTAATTCTCTAAATTGTGAGTTTCTATTCCAATGTGATGTAATTATTTCTGAGTTTTCTAGAAATGGTCACATGGCGTTAGATATGAATAAAGGAGATTTATCTTTTGACATGTTTAAGTCAAATCATATACAAATTCAATATTATTCCTGGAAATTATAGTGACAAGACTCTTTTCATATTAGGATTAATAAATTTAATCAGCCTTTTGTTTCAACATACTTTCAACACATTTCTTAAATTTAGTTCAACTATGACTATAATGCAAATCAATTGTTTAATCCAGTGAGCACGTTCCCTCGTAATTACATCTAGGTCTTAAAAACAGATATATTCTTGTGTCCAACTTGATGTATTATATTCACACACATTTTCAATCTCTCATGGACATCGTTTCCAATTAGAATTTTCAATCCAACTTTATTTTATTTATCTGATTTATGTAAAATACGAAACTTCCTTTTCTTTTAAAATTAGAATAACGAGGATAGGAGAAAAGTGGACTATCAAATCCTTTGTAAATTGAAAATACATCTAGAGTTGGATTTTTATAGTTATGATGTTGGTTACATTACTCTATTAAATCAAGGCTTATGCATCAATCGCATCCATGCTTATGCGTGGTCTTATATATTTCATCTCGATATACCTTGTATTATTTAAACATGACTATGAGAAACTCCTATCCTTGTAATCGGTGGTGATTGTCATTCAATCCTCCCCCTGAAGTTGAGTTTGGCTGACAACAGTTGTTCCAATGCCTTTTGAAACCATTACCCAAATAACACACCAAGCAACTCCGTTTCCATTACGTTGGAGGTAGAGCATGAGAAAGATCACTAGGAGAATAAAAGTTGATGGATAATCAATAACTCATATTCTTCATTCTCTCCGCTAGCAAGGTTGACCCCTTTTTAAAGGAGTTTGCATAGTGGTTATATGTTGAAGTGATGCATCTTTGTAGCCTAGTTATGTCTTGATAAAAACATATAAAATAAAAACAACTCAAATAAATGATCAAAATGCAATTTCAAAATAAGTAAAATAAAATAAATTTACCACCACATTTCTCTAGCGCTTAGGGTGGTAGTACCTAATGATGATTGGGATTCTTTCGGAGTTCAACTAGACCGAATTGGTGGAGGTTGGGGTGGTGATGGGAATGTGGATTTAGTTACTACGAAGGCGAGGCGGCACATTCGCCTTACCGTGCTATATTACTCACTACCTTGTGATTGTCTCGATCAGGCTAGGTACCCACCTCAAGTTCTCCGGTTCAAATGACATGGACGATTGATGATCTTGCCTTGCTTGGAGACGTGCCTAGAGGGTGTCAACATGCATTTTTCAAACCATGGCCAAATCACATCATTCTTTTGGGATCGAAGGTTGCTTTAGACTTTTAGGACGGCCTGAAGATATTTATTTAATGAGATTTTTATGTACACAACCCTCTATACTTTTATAATTATGTGCTGAACCCTCCATGTTCTGAATTACATATAGAATGCTGAATAGTTGTTAACCATTACATAACATAAGCCCATATCAACTTATGTCAACGCCTTTCCATTAACATTAACAGAATTGGTTAAATTTAGCATTTTTACCACTAAGTCCATCATATTTGCAAATGTTGTTCCTTTCTCCTCCCATCATCTCCCACATCCTCTTCCATTCTGCCAACCACCACAATGGCCTACTTCTTTTGTGATGCTCCATCCTTAAAAAATGCAAAAGGCTTACAAAAGTGGTGCTGATGTACATGAATATTTCCCAATGGTTTGTAACTAATTGTAAGAATAAACAATGAAAATGAGTTTTACTTCCAAGGCGTACAAAAGTTAGGATATAGCCAACTTCCGTTTTCAGTTCCATGCAACTTTTGTAAACAATATTTGACAACCAAAGAGAGATTATGGGTTGTGAAGTACTAATCTCATTTGGAGGTTTTTTTGTACTATGCATATGTTACTCAACATATGTAACATTAATTAAGCAATAGGGAGAAACGATGTACTAGTTTGAACTGAGGCTAGCCCCTGCCTTCTCTCGGATCATAGGACTCCTCCTGCCGCCATGATCACTATCATGTTTGGACTTGACGTCGCCACGCATCGCGACGTTAACATCCTCGTGAACGACGAATCAAAGTGCGAGACCCCCTTTGCCCTCTCCTTCTCCCTCGTCGAATCACACGCAACACAACACCACTCATTGTGGAAGTTGATATTGCGGAGAAGGGTCTTAGCTACATCGCATGACATGCGATTAACTAGAATATGTTCTCAAGCTCATGGATGAAGCCATCAATCTTGTCATCATGGTTCTTGTTGAGGAGTCATCCGAAGATGTCGTCATTTTTGTCGTCCTGTCTCTCGCTAAGGTGTCATCCGAAGACGTGGTCGAGGATGTTGCAATTCAAGGCAATACAATCCTCAACAAGGCCGAGAATGCTGATAGGGATCAATATCATCATGGGCGTGGAGGAGGGTGAAGCCAATCTTGCAATGAGTGTCAACGTCGATGGAGGTAAGGGAGCAGAAGAGGTTACTGGCGGTGGTGTTGACATAGGCAGCGGCATGGCAAAGGAGGGCTTGCATGACCTTGTGGACCACCTTGTGGGTTGCAGAGCCCACATTCTAGTGGGGCAGTGCCGCATAGAGGGGCTTCAAGTTCGAGATTGGCACCTCCATTTCCGATGTGGAGGAGAGATGTGTTCTCGTTTTTTTTTTGAGCATCCGGAAGAGTAGAGATCAGGGGAGATGACGACAAGGTGGGGGGAGGTAGTGACGGGGACTGTAGAGAGATTGGGGGTAGTGGCAGGGATCAATCGTGGGAGGATGAGGTGTTGGGGAAAAGGAAGAGTACATAGGATAGGGGTTGGGGTGAATCAACAACAACAACAAAGCCTTTTTCAACATTAAGTACTGTCAACTACATGGATTCTTTGTCTCCATTCAGTTCTATCTTGGGTCATTCTCGGGCTTAGATCCAAAAAACTAAGATCCCTTCGGATAGTATCATTCCAACAATTTTTGAGCCTTCCTTATCCTCTCCTAGCCGTCTCAACATCGTATCTCCTAATTGGTTCATTGGCCGACCTCCTTTGTAAATGGCCAAATAACCTTAAGCGGTTTGTCGCATCTTATCCTTGATTGGAGCTACATAAACTTTCCGTCTGATTGCATCATTCTGAATCTGATCTTTACATGTATGTCCACACATCCACCTTAGCATTTTCATTTCTACTACTGTCATTCTCTGCATATGTCTATGGTTCACATGCCAACATTTAGATCCTTAGAGCATAGCAGGTCTCGTGGCTGCTTTCAAAGAAATTTTCTTATCACATAAAACAATAGAGGCTCCGTTCCACTTTAGCCAACCTGCATTTATTGTATAACATCTTCATCAGTTTCCCCATCATGTTGCAAAATATAACCTTTGGATCTAACTTTTATTTGATTAACCAAAAGGGATGATCAATAAAGGAAAATGTTAGAGGGGCTTGTGTGTAAATGTAAGTCACTGTCTACGGTTTTATGCGTGATTCGGAATTGTGGAAGTTTAACGCGTAAATATTATAGTATAGAGAGTTATGGGTGTGAAATTTCTTTAGTTAATTGTTTGTGAAGAAATGGTGTTCACATCAAAGAGTAATCAGGATACATCTCCTTATTACTGTGAAAGGTATAACTCATTAGTCACCTTGTTTCCAAGGGAGGCAATGCAAAGAATGAACTTGGGATGGATTGATTGGTCTTGGTAAAATGATGCTTATAGCCAGTGGACCTAAATACGATAACAGTGATTTTTGAGAGAATGCAAAGGCTGCGACGCTGGATTTTTATTGTTTACTCAATATATTGGAATACTACTTCAGGATTCTGCCTTATTCTAACTGTCATAGTTGAACTACGATGAAGGTCTGCAGTAACCATACTCTCGGCAATACGTTGACTAGAGAAGAAAACAAGTGGCCACACAAAGGAATTGAAATGCCGGAAGAACTTATGAAGAACATCTCATTAACTGACATCGGTACGACACCTACAAATTATCGTACCACTAGAGTGTCTCTGTAAGTAGTTTGGTCTGGCCTGTAAGCTTCTTTTATGACAGAAGAAGCTTTAAAATGAGAAACTACCAGTCTTGCAAGAATCTCGAAGAATGAAACCCATGCAACTGATAGTTACTTAGCACACATTGACCTAAGGGATATGTCTTTGTTTTTCATCCCGATCAGTGATGCAGCGTGGAACGACATTATAGGGCCGAATATTTTTTTTTAATTGTCAAATTTATTTACGTTTATTGAGTTGTCGTAATTTTAATTAATTAAATGAGATCGCCTGTGATCTCAATCAATTAGTTGTCGATTTTTGAATTTCAAATTAATCGGTTAGTTGGTTAATTAGTTAGAGTCAATTTAGGATAATTAGTTGTCAATTTAAATTAGTTTTCTATTTTTGTAATCTCATCCCTCCTATATAAAGGGATGAGGGTTCGTTGTTTTAGACAGTTCAGTATGTTATAAAATCGAGATCTTTATCTCTATCTCCGTCTCTCTCTCTCCCCTCACGATCTTCGCGCTTCTCCTCCCTGAATCTCTCGTTCTCCGACGAGCTTTCTCTTCTCAATCCCTCCATCTTCTTCTACCAAATAATTCCACCGATCAAATTTAATTTTATTCGTCGCAATTCGCAAATATTCAATCCGCATCATTTGGTATCAGAGCATGGTCTACAGATCGTCCTCACGATCTGACGATCCGTCCAGACGTTCGCGCCGACATGCTACGAAACACCATCATTCGTCAGAGCGTAAACGACAAGCCGAAGAAGACTTCCGGACGAAATGGCAAGAGTTTGAGGCCCAAGATCAACATTTCCAATCCAGATATCAAGAGCTCCAGTCCGAATGGCGAGAAATTATGACTAATTTCGAGACAATGTGCGGCCTATCACAATCTCCCACTACCAAAGCCGATGCTCAGAAGGTTGACGACGGAAAACTCGCCGTCCACTACGATTCGATTGCTGTCCGGAATGTTTCAGATCAGCCCTCATCGCCAATGACGTCCCTGATGTCAGCCCCAGCCCCGTTGCAACCCAACGTTGGCAGCCCCGCACCCTCAGGTCCCCTTCCCGCAACCCCTGCAGCTTCAACCCTCGCCGCACCACCGGCGGCCCCTCCCGCGACCCCCAAACCCCCTGCGATACCCAAGGCCTTAAATGTCGGTTTCGGTCACCATTTCGGTATCGACCAAAACAGAATTTCGATGGAATTTCGGTGGAATTTCGACCAAAATTTCGGTCATTTCGGTCATTTTTTGTACTAGGACCCCCATATTTCGGTCATTTCAGTCATTTCGGTTGAATTTCGATTTCGACTGAATATCGATATTCGAAAGAAATTCGACCGAATTTCGCTGAAATTTGAGGCCATGGCGATACCCCCCTCCAGCCCCAGCTACCCCCTGCGCGTTCTCCCTCTCGCCTACCCACCCCCGCGACCTCGCCTCACCCTCGCCATCTCTCTCATCGCCACCCCCTGACCCCCTCCCATCACCAACCAAACGTCCCCAGCCCCGGCCCCGCCTTCCCTCGCCCCCGCCCGTTCACTAACCCCTCCCCGAAGCCCGTGATTCTACCTCGCCGCCCCCACATAGGCACCCCGCCCTTGACGCATCCCTCCTCGCACACTCGCGCGCAGCCGTTCGTCCGCAAGCCACCACCCTCGTCGCCTGGTTCGACACCGCCCCTGGAGCTCGCGCCGCCGCCAGTGCCGAGAGGATGGAAAAGCCCTAGGCGCCCTGCCAAAAGGGGTCGAATCCCGTCAGTTGAGGGATTGGAGATTAATTGGTGAAAATTACAAGAAACCCCCCCTGCAGCAGCTTTTATTCAAAGGGCAAATTAACAAATGAAGGGGTACGAAAATTGCAGACATGCCCTCCAATTGGAAAGAACTACAAACGTAATGTTGAAAAGGATCTAATAGCAGGCTACAATTTCAAAGATGATTTCTCCAACGACGCATCTACATCAAGCAATTCGTCGAGAGACGGATTTTTTAAAAGCGGAGGAGAGTTGATGCAGCGTGGAACGACATTATAGGGCCGAATAATTTTTTTAATTGTCAATTTTATTTACGTTTATTGAGTTATCGCAATTTTAATTAATTAAATGAGATCGCCTGTGATCTCAATCATTTAGTTGTCGTTTTTTGAATTTCAAAAGTTTAAGATAATTAGTTGTCAATTTAAATTAGTTTTCTATTTTTGTAATCTCATCCCTCCTATATAAAGGGATGAGGGTCCGTTGTTTTAGACAGTCTGGTATGTTATAAAATTGAGATCTTTATCTCTATCTCCATCTCTCTCTCTCACCTCGCGATCTTCACGCTTCTCCTCCCCGAATCTCTCGTTCTCCGACGAGCTTTCTCTTCTCAATCCCTCCATCTTCTTCTACCAAATAATTCTACCGATCAAATTTAATTTTATTCGTCGCAAATATTCAATCCGCATCAATCAGTTGACTCAACAAAAAGGAAACCGACAATTGGTTCCTATGGGGATCTGGATGGATTCTTCCTGATATATTGTGATGACTTGAACAGCTTCCATGCATATAAGGGGCATCACCCACTAGTGGGACACAGTCAAACTGCAACCGAGGCTTCACTTGTCTGAAGGACACATTGACCCGATCATGCCCCATCACGCTTCCGAATGTTGAGGGCTAGATTTAGTAAGAATGTGAGGAAACTGCCATGATGACACACCACCTGGGATGAGAGGCAGAATGAAGAACAGAGAGGCGGACCAAGGATAGGAGCGAGGGAATGAAGGTTCCGCATAAGGAGCATGATTAGTTTATAGCGGGTCAGTTTTTGCTCTCCCCTTGAGCATTGATTTGGGGAATAGGAGACATATTAGCAGTTATCAAGGCAGAGGATCGGAGGGGCATCCTGCTGTTTCACCATTTTAGATAGGGTGAGTTGTCTCAAGTTAAATAAAACTAGGATTTCTAGTTACTTTCTAATACATGGAATCTTCTCAACTTAATTGCAGATTAGTACAAAAAATACAATTTATTTCCATGTAACAAGAATGCCGTGGATTATTTGATTCTAAATGTTTTTAATTATTGTGCATATTTTCAAATTCTATCTCCAGCTATCCATGGTTTTCTTAGTTACCATACTTAAGTGAATTTCCTTAAAAATGAGAAATTGTACGTTGAACTGAACTTTGACAATGACGCCTCAATTGTGATCTTGCAGATTTTTTTTTGTTTTAACAGTTGTATTTGCTCACTAAAAGACTATGCTCTATGATTTGCAGCCAACTCTCCACTTCTTCCAGGATGGCAAAAAAGCAAATGAGGTGGTTGGTGCTGACATCAACCGGCTGAAAGAAACCATGGAAAGCCTTTACAAGTAATCCATCTGGATCAAAATTAATACTATTTTTACCAAACATATCAAGTTAACCATTTCTTTATAGTATTACTGATTTCGCAACATGCATTTACTTGACTACTGTATATATATTACCGAATTCTGTACCCGGAAATATTATCAACCATTTACTCGATCGCTGTATATATATAACTGATTTGAGTGTTTGGATCTCAATCTTCTGGACGAAATCAATGGTTTGAGTATTTTCTTTCCAAAACCGTATTCTCTTTTTTGAAGGATGCGGTATAATTGAAAATATAGTTATTGTTAAACATGTGTATGACCTATAATTAGAAATATAGTTTGTTAATGCACGTGTATGGCCTAGAGTTGGTGCTCACCAAGACTCTAATAGGCACAAGGTCCATTAGATAAGTCCTATATATATATAGGTTTGATGCTGTCCTGTTGGCTTCCCTTACTCTATTTTTTTTATTTTTTTGAAAAATTTCACCATTTATATTCATCTATATATCCCTCCGTTATGCCATTCAAATTTCGTCAGAAACAGAGACTTCTATGCCCTCCATCTAGAACATGTCGATTACGACAATGTTAGATTGTTAAAATTACCTGTTCTAGATGGAGAGCATAGGAGTCTCTATTTTTGGCGAAATTTGAATGACATATTGGGTGAATATATAGATTGATATACATAGTGATATTTTTCAAAAAGAAAAAAAATTTACAAAAAAATGGCATTGGGACATCCCCATTTTTCCACACATACACATAGAGCAAGAAATATGTGCCCATGGGCACATGCAACATTGTGTGCCCACTAAGTTTTAAGTATCCAAGTCCTAGTGTGAACATAATCCAACATTTATAAAAATCAATGGCTCTGATGAACTGAATTCAACACCATTCGATGGATGGGTTTCAAAACTCTGAGTGACCTGAAATTTTAATAGAATATATACTCCATGGTACGAATTAAGATCAATGGCTTTGATTTACATTTTAATTTAAAATATCCAATTTATAGCCGTGGGGAAGGTTCGGGATAGCGGTATGCGTATACGTTCAGACATGCCACTGAATATTGAATAAGTGGTATGTGGGGGCATATGCAGGGTATATGCGGTTTTACACGGTTTTCTAATTTTCAATTTTAAAATAAATAAATATCTAGAATAACATCACTACATTTTATGTATCTAAGTGGAGTTGAAGAAGATATAGGAAAAACGGTTCATATTAGATGGTTGAGTATATGCTTTTAATTGCCTAACATTTAATCACAAAAAACATTTAGCTATAAAAACTTCACATATTATATGATTCATAATAACAAAACTTCATTACACATACATGCACTACCTGAGCAAAACCTCAATCGACATATATAAAAATATTTGACGATACATTGCACATACTCATGAAAACAATGCATGAGATAAATATAAATCATTGCAATTGTATTTAAATGCGTGCCATATTCTTACAATTGAATGGAGGAAGAGGCAGATCTATGGAATTAAGTACTTGAATGAGAGGATTGGAAAGTTGGATATGCTAGAGTAGTATGCGGGACATATAGGGGTCACATATGTTGGGAGGTCGCATAATGCACCGATTCATGAAATCGATTTAGTCTTTATACCGTACGGGTATATGCGGCTGCATATGCGACTCATGCGGCTGGTTTCATGAACAATGGGAACACATACTTGTATGTGCCCATGGACACATTTTCCTTCTCTCTCTTTCTATATACGTATAGAAAGTTCTGCGATGCCCACACACCATATTGGTAATATATTTATGGGTGGGTCACTAAAACCCTTAACCCTTCCAATTTCTCAGAAGGTAGTACCGATGAGTTTCTCAATAGGTAAACTTTGGAGACGGATAATACTATATATGAAAGATATTTGTTTAAATTTCATCTTAAATACAACACTTGCAACTCCTCCATCAAAGGATCTCTATGACAATGGTCTAGATATTTCCAAATAGGCAACTTGGCGATGGATGATTCATGGGTGTTTGGTCTAGTTGAAAATCGATGCATTTATTCCTCTTGATTAATGATTACAATCCTCAAAATATCATCCCCAAATTCATTCCATAGGATGAGTTAAAACTTAAAATTGCCTCTGTGAAAGCTTATGTGAGCTCTAAATATATGTGCCAGAAGTTCACTATTCACCTAGGATGTAAATGATTTTTTCTATGAAAAAAGAGAGGATGTTTTCATATTATTCTTATAAAAGAAGAATTGCCTGAATATGACTTTTAATTTTTATTAAAACGCTTTGTATAATAAACTGAAATATGACAATTTCAGTTTAATCCAAATGAACTGTGAAATGGTTGTAACACTTGTAAAACGTGTGTACACTTTAATCCAAATGAACTGTGAGCTCTTTGGAAAGGGTCCCTTTCACACTGGAAAAGATGAACACAAGTAATTATGAAGCTTTGGCGACATGCATCTTAATGTGATCTCTGAAACAACTTTAAAGCTAACGGTGTTAATTCTGATAATAGTAAGGGCAAAATTGTGAGGGAAGCACTGCAAAGCCTGTTCCTACCTTTTGGTTTCAAGTGGTTCTCATATGGTTCAAACCTTAAAACACAAATAAAAAAGCAGTCACCCTGTCGGTGACGTGGCGAACAACATGATTATCATCAAATAAAACTCTCTAACTCAAAGGAGTTGCGAAACTGCTTCGGCACATTTACAATTCAGTTCTCTTTTCTGTGCAGGCCCCGTTAAATGAAGGTCTATACCTTGGACTCATGAAGAAGATATCACGAACACGCGAATCAGAGTACACAATCTCTCTTCTTATCCTTCATGTCATGCTGCACAATCTGAATATTTCTTAATATTTTTTTTTGCTCTTCTACCATGACAACTAGCCGTTCTTAGACCAGTGCTTAATACTATGAATGTAATCAGGAAAATTAATTCAGTATTAATTTTTTAAATAATAACTTCTAATTTTAAAGCATTATTAAGGATGTCAAGATACTTGTCCAACAATAGGCTTCTTTGGCATTTTTGCATGTAATATACTAATATTCTTGTCAATAAATTAAGTCGCAAAGTACTGCATCTCCTTCCCCATTTCCAGTGTCCGCCGCTGTAGCGACCTCTTCTTGGTCACCTCCTCTTAGAGATCTAGTTTTGAAAATTTGAAACCTGCTACAGATTGTACCTATCCGACGGTATTAGTAAACCTTTGCAGTTTTAATACAGATTGTTTCCTTTTAAGCAATTCCTGCCATACAAAGCCTGGCAACTTATCTTTAGCTGGACTATTAGATGGGAAAGACTCATGAAAATGTCGCAGTCCTTAAGGAGCGTGTTGGTAATGGACTAGGCTGTTATCGTCCGGCAATTATCGGTCGTGATTCGTAGAAACCCAGTTCCTTTTTTGTAGCCTTCTTTCTGATGTCCGAGGACACATGGGCCCTTATTAGAAGGCTGATGGGCATAACGTGTACTCATGAATGCTCGTCAGACAATTTTTTTAGCAAGATTCGGAGGAATGGGGGGGCATCAGGTCAGGGGGTACCCCAACAACCTGAAGGGACTCATGTAGCATCATGTGGTAAGAAGTAGGCGAGCATGTCTTCCAGTGCTTGTTCGAATTTGGTTGTCTCCAACTAATTGACGACCACGTTTGGCTTCTGCTGCACTGGCTTTGAAATTAAATAGTGGTCCAAAAGCTCTTTACAAGGTCGTGTAACACCTGCAAAGTTGGAAACCGGGACAGCAGGTGTATTAGCTGGGAGTCTTTGCTTGGAAAACATTTTATATCAACATTGTTCCTTAACTTGTTTTTTTTCTGGCGAAATCAGATGGTTTCGCCAAAATGTATATCTTGCGACTTTAGAGGTTCCTAGAGTCGCAAGGTGTGTCGAGGTTGTATAAGTGTTAGAACCCTGGGAACTGGTTGAAAGCTCGAGTCTCTGTGACTAAGCCGGTGTGAGGGCGATAATCCCACACTACCTTGACAGACCTATATATATGTGGTAGCATATATGTTATAAAGTAAAAGAATGTGGGTAATCACGTCCCTTCTTGGTAAAAAGAAAAAGAGAGATTATTCAGGGTGGTGCATCTCGATTGTTGCAAGACCAGATCCTCTTATTTAGTTAAAAATCTAAGGGTGCGTTTGGTTCGTGGGTTATCCAGGGGAGGATAACCCGATTTTGTGTTTGTGTGTTTGGTTGGTGGGTTAAGGGTTTGGAGGGTTTGTGTGATGTGATTGTATTGAAATTTGAAAAAGTTGGTAGTAATTATGATATGATTGTATTGAAATTTGAAAAAGTGGGTAGTTGTTGTGATGTGATTATATTGAAGTTTGGAATAGTGAGTAGAAGTCGAGTATTTTATGATTTTTAGATGATATGATATTATAATATATATTTTTTTGATGGGAAGGGAGTGGGCCCCACTAGTGGGTTAGGAATGTGGGGTTTGGGGGGTAACCTGTCCAAATTGGGGGTATCCCCCCAACCGAACGGGCTCTAAGAGTGCGTTTGGTTGGTGGGTTTTCTGGGGGTTATCTGGGGGTGGGTAACCTGTTTTTGTTTTAGTGTGTTTGGTTGGTGGGTTAATGGTTGGGAGGGTTTGTGTGATGTGATTGTATTGGAATTTGAAAAAGTTGATAGTTATTATGATATGATTGTATTGAAATTTGAAAAAGTGGGTGGTTTTTGTGATGTGATTGTATTGAAGTTTGGAATATTGAGTAAAAGTTGAGTATTTTATGATTTTTAGATGATATGATGGTATAATGTATAATTTTTTTGATGGGAAAGGGGTGGGTCCCATTAGTGGGTTAAAAATGGGGGTTTTGGGGGGTTACCCACCCAAAGTGGGGGGTAACCCCCAATCCGAACGGGGTGTAAGGGTCTATTTGGTTGCTGGGTTGGGGTGGGTTGGAGCAAGTTGATGTAAATAGTAGTAGTTGTTTGGAATTGCTATGAGGGTTGGAGAGGGTTGGAATAAATAATGTAATGTGTTGTCATTATGATTTGTGATGGAACATCCAACTCAAGGATAGAGAGGGGTAATCCCCCAGGGTAACCCGGTTACCAAACGGGCCCTAAAAATGCAAAAACAAAAATCTCTATCGTTCTAATGTGCTTCAGTGCACTCTTGCAATGTGGTTTCATCGGCACCTGAAGAATGCCACATCCTAAATACACACTATATGTTAAGGTGGTCCATTGCAGAATAGAAAAGAAGTAGATAAATTTATTTATGTCCCATTGGAGGAGGCCTCAGATGGATTCATCAACAAATAGTGCTTTGCAGCCTTTGCAAACAGTGATCACAGCAGAGGGGGTAAAAGAAGCAGGTACAAGTTGCACTGCAAAGGTGGAAACAAACAGTTAACAGTGAAAACACCAATGCCAAGTAAAATTCTGGATTTTTTTACAGTTTTGCCTCTGTTACAGTTGTGCCTCTGTTAGATTCGGCAATATCAGTTATGTTGGGAATTAGCAGTTGTGCCCCTTGGGTCGGATGTTATCTCAAGGGTACAAGTCTAATGGGAAAGAAAAAAGAGAGGTACACGTGTAACTTTTTGAAAATTGCAGGAACACAAAATTAATAAGATTGCACTAGAACCATGGAAAGTCATATCGCGATATATCGCCAATATCATCGATATCGACGATATATCATCGATATCGACGATATATTGTATCGACATGGTGCCGATATCGATACCGATACTGATATGACTTTCCATGATTAGATCATGCTTTGCTTTGTATATAAACCTTGGTATGGTTTATCTCACTGGCACACCTAGCAATTGCCTAACACGGTTGGAGGACCACTGATATTGCAAGAAAGGGAGATGTGTAACTGATATTGCAGAATCTAAGAGGGGTGCAACTGTAAAAAGACCCTGAAGTTTTTTACTTAACCCTGCACATGCCACGTGTCACACCCCCAAGTTGATGGCATGCATACATGGACCGCCTCTACATGGGGGCATTAACCATGGTATCACATGGTGACAATGCAATGATTGTACCATCACCCGTGTTTTCACATGGAGGGGGTGGATGTGTGCGTCCCCTCTCTCACCTAACCCTACCCCCTCCTCCCCTCCTGAGAGAGGACCCTTTTGGAGCCTCAGCAGGTCACGTTCAGGGTTCAGATGTGAGCAGATGGGGAAAGGGAAAGGTCCAAGCGG
Organism: Ottelia alismoides; assembly: GCA_037367405.1. Lineage (NCBI taxonomy): Eukaryota > Viridiplantae > Streptophyta > Magnoliopsida > Alismatales > Hydrocharitaceae > Ottelia > Ottelia alismoides. Next base: position 2,028,142 of record JAZKJV010001376.1, read on the forward strand.
GCGGGACGATGGGTTTGTTGATGTGAAGTTGGTGGAGGGATGGACATGGAGCCACCACAGCTGCGGGTGGTGGTGGGAGGGGTCCTTGTCTTTGAACATGGTTTGAGGCCTATCTTACTTTGACTGGCCTATTGTGTCCACTTGCGTGTTTGCATGTGGATGCGCCCAACGTAGCTCGTGGCTGTAGGGTGTGCGATTTCACGATTGTGTAGAGGCTTTGGGACTGGATTGGCTTCTTGTCTTCGGAATTATTTTATGCTCCCACTGGGTTGTCAACTAAGGTTTATGTATATTATTAACATTTTCTTGTGTGATTTTCTGCACATGTTATACGGTCTTTTGGACTGGATGAACTAGGAATATGTTTGAAAAAATGGACGGATACAGATAACGGTATAGGTGGTATTATATCTTTATCTATTTTTAAATTCAGATACAGATGTGAATATTGATATTGACGGATATTAACTTATGTTACAATATCCTTAAGAACCAAATGCAGGTGTAAAATGGATACTGATCCATGCGATTAATATTAGAAATACTCTATATATTAGCTTAAATATATATCTTGGATGTAATACATGTGGTATAAATATAATAGATGCCCTTATATATCATAATAATTATACCAAATATGGCTAAAGAATGGATAAGATTATGTTATTTTCGATTTAACAATAAATCTACAAGTATATTTATTAAAAAATAAATATATGAATATGTATACAGAAATCAAAGTGATATCCATATCAGTATCAATTTTAAAGCGGATATGAATACTGATATGTCGGTATTAGATACGGATATTTCCGGTTCCTTGCATCCCTTCCTAGGAATTTAGGTGGACAGATATGAATACCGATACCTTGTCAAATTTAATAATATATATTTGATGATTTGCGCATAAAATAAATATGGTAAATACATATATTTTAGATATGTATATTAAATTCGGCGAAGGAAGGTATGCGATTTTGTTACATATAATTAGCAATAAATTTGCAATTATATTTAGGGTCTATTTGCAGTGATATTTGTATCCATTTTAAAGGTAAATTCGAACTTCATGGATAGTTGCATGCCATCTAGAACTCTTTTTTATGTCTCGTGATTAGCACGCATTTACAAGTTCCTTGTGTGTGTGGGGGGGGGGGTTAGTGCAGTTTCGGGTGAAGACGCTCTTATACATACTTGTGTTTTATATATATATATATTCACGAGCGTTAGGAAATTGTGTGTTCATTACCTCTTATCCACCTTTGATTCTAACTTGGATGTGTGCATGCAAGTGATTCTGCTTTGTAATTTGTCTAGTTTGAAATTCAAAGGCAAATGAGTAGGCAAGAGGTGATGAATATGGATGTTATACACAGATGAGCTGCTTTGGAGGATTTAGATTTTACCTCTAAAACTGATAACTATTCTAATTCAAATGAGGATAACCCTTTTTTTCGTGGGTAATTTGGTAATTGAACACACATAAGAGCTCCTTGAGATAGAAGAGCGCCGCTGTTCTTTCCGATTATGCACTGATATAATAATTATCTATAATTTATTTACCAATCAAACTCTATTTTGAATCCATTCTACGACGGGACTCCATCATGCCAAACAAAACAAGGAATCTATTCCTCGTAACTCCAAAAATTTCCTCTAACAAAAGACACTATCCTCGGAGACTTGTTAAATAGAATGGGAAGTAGATCATCATGGGCATTTGGCATACCATTTGTGTGTGTTTCTCCTCCTCTCGAGAGTAGAGCCAACTACTGGACAGATGACATTCACATGATACCTCTTTGTATCTCGTCGTACAAGACTCCATCCTTGCCCTCCAATAACGTTCGGATATTTTCAATATATCCGGACAGATGGCTTATTAGCACGTCAATTTGCGTCGAACTTTCTTGGAGCAAACCTTTCGACGAAGTTACGTTAGATTCAGGTCTTGTTAATTGATATCGGGTCATTGTCACCCTTCATATCATGCCCATATAAGGAACAGGAAAGAATAAAGCATGAGTGAATTTTAACTCTCCAATTCGTTTGGCTAATTTGGGCACGAGGAAAGAATACTTTGAGATATAATGAAGTGTAAATTTCAAAAAAAAATCTGATTTCTCAACCATGCTTTGATTATCATTTTATGACTTTATTTTTCAAATGCAACAAAGGTGAGCTTGATTTTATTTTTTTTTGGTTTCCAATACAAGCCCTTTTGTATGTTGAGGCTCCTGTTTTTTACGTTTCAAAACGGGACTTATAATTGGGAATCAATACATAGTTGGTTTTCTTTTTTAGAAAATATCCTATAATGAATGATGCAACTATGACGTAATCATCTTATTTCGGGCCCCATTCTTGATATTTTGATGGTGGGATACATGTGGAATAAGGAGTTACATGTTCATTGTTTGTTCTGGAAACTTTGAAAATGAGTGATTGTTTTTGTGTAATAGATAATGATGCAAATAGTCAGATACGGATATTGGTATTACAATATCAGGCTCCACACGTGATTATGGACTTTCGTGGAATATATCCTAAAAATTAAGAAATTAAGAAAGCAAGAATAAATATCAACAAGACATCGTATTTAAAAATTACACGAGCAAAATAATATTTAAATCGTGTGGTTGAAATTTAAAAAGTAGAACGCCTGTTGGCACCTTTCTGCAGAACAAGGAGCTTACAAATTACAAACCTAATTCTTGTCCACCTCTTCCCGTGGGAAACGTCCAAAACCCAATTGAAGCCGATGAGGTTTGTCAAATCTTACAAAAGCAACGGGAGATGTCGCATCGTGCGACAGAGAGCTCTGGCACGCTTTTTCGTCGTAGGCTGCTTCTGCACATGACCCCCACGTGATCCGTTGATCTATTTCCTCCATCTTTGACCTCTCTGGATCTTCTTTAGGAGGATTATCACGTCAATGACATTAAAATCCAATTAGGCAGATATCCCCTAATATGTTAACTCACGTGGTCCTCTACCCTTTGTTTGATCCTCTTATATAGAGCAAACTACATACAGACTCTGCAATTGGTGAAATGTTTCACTCTTAGTTGGGTTCAATGTTTACATATGTCAATTTTGGTCTGATCGGGTCAAAGTCGTCTCACCAGTGGTCTGAAATGGTTGAACTGGTGATGGCATCATTTTTCGTAGAAACGAGGAAAAATCAGACTACTTGTTAATGGAAGGTCCAACCAGTTGGACAAAGATATACGAATAAAGGATAGCTTGAATTTATACTTTATATAGTTTGAACTTCTCCAAAAGAAAAGAGCGACCGACCGCCAGAATGCCGATGCTAGTTCCCCCAAATTGCATAAAGGAATGGTTAGTAAACTCAGCATAGAGTCCCTACAAAGAAGAAGGGAATGATCAGGTGGTAGTAGTATTTCTATCGAAAAGGTTTAGATATTTACTCACTATCCCTTTCACCTCCACCATGCTTATATATCTCGTGCTCGAGACCGCATCATCAAAGTCCCCTTCCCCTTCATCATCTCCACATTGTCACCCCCTTCAAGGACCTCATCACATCTTCTGCAAGGAGGGTGTCGCTCGGGGATATCAAGGTTGACGTCTCTGCAGTGCTGTCCCTGATATTTCGTGGACTCCGGGCAAAAGGATAAAATAGGCCCTTATAAAAAAATTTGGTGAACAATGTATCATTATATAATTCCATTAAATTTTGGACTTTAGAATTAAGGTTTTCACCCAAAATTAGATTCTATAAAGATCCATTTTCTGACAAGTTGTTTCATCAAAAAATTGATTCCATAAGGGTCTATTTTTTAACGAATTGTTTCATCGAAAAATTCGATTATATAAGATTCATTTTTTGTTTTATTGAAAATTTGTACAAAGCTCCATTAAAATATGTTTTTTTTCTAAATTAAAGGTTAAATGCATATAAAAATAGACCCTTGAAATTGATGATCTCTGGGCGATTGCACTCGGAAACTACCCTCAAGAACGGCTCTGCTGTCTCTGACATGATGCATGGTTTCTCCCAGTGTTCACGAAAGCGGCCCGTGCGGCCGCTTATGCGGCCGCATATGCGTATGCGGTGCCCTCAGCGCACCGCTTTCCTGAAGCCCCCCATTATGCGCCCTGTGCGCTTATGCGGGCCGCATATGCGGTCTGTGCGGCCGCATATGCGGTCTGTGCGGCCGCATACCCATTATTTATTTATTTTTTTATTTTTTAATTTGTGCCATGTTTTGTTGTGTTATTTATGCCATGTTTTCCTTACTTTTGCATGTATTCCAACTATTTAAATCCATCGTTAAAGTAGTTGTACTTGTTATTATTTAGTCAACTAATAGTTATTATAAATGCAATATATTATATGTAAAATTTGGTACTTTTGATGGAGGATCAATTATATATATAACAACAGAGATAATTGACATTATATTCAACAATAGAGGCATTTTGTGCACTAATTTTTTTATTTTGTTGATTGTTATCAATTATTTTGTGAGCTAACCTTTCTAGTGAAGTATTGATATTTGATTGATAGAGATTGTTTCAAACTCTATATGAAAGTTATTTTTTTAGATCTTCTGTTGGACCACAATTATACATAAGTTTGGTTCTGTTATAGTCACTTTTGTATATATTTATTTATTTTTAAATAAAAAATTAGGAAACCGCATAGAACCGCATATACCCCGCATATGCCCCCGCATACCGCTTAAGCGCTATTCAGTGACCTGTCCGAACGCATACGCATACCGCTTTCCTGAACCTTGGTTTCTCCACGAGATAGGAGTGAGGGAAGGATGCACGACACATTCCATTCCTACTTTGTTTTGTGGGGACCTGTTCTATAGGTTCGGTTCTGGTTAGTTGAACCGATCTGGTTCTGATAGGTCCGATCACAGTTCTTTAGAAAAGTTTACAAATAAAATTGGTCTGTTCATGCTCGAACAAGTCCAACCGTCCAACTGGCAGATTTGGTCCCGTTTTTAAAACTTTTTGGTATATTTAATCGGGAACTCAGGTGCATCTATGGAAGATACTAGGGGCCTCACACTATTCATTATTTAAGGGCCTATGTGCAATTTACTCTTCCTATAATAAGGGTAATACAAATAAAAAAAATCCACTTGGACATCTTTACGTTTGCAACGAGCCCCGGTGGGCTGCAAACACAAGGACCCACAGCCCAATTGACCGTACGACAAGGTCCACATACCAAGACTACATCATTCTCGACATGTCCCTCTCGCATCCTCGTTCCCCCCTATCTGATATATTTTTTATGAAGCATGTTGTATATCTTTTATGAGTTTTTTTTACACTTGTGCCGGAGATTTTACAATTATCATTATATCCCTACTTTTTTTTGCATTAACTCTTGTACTTCTGTATTCTTACAGAATTCACAGCACTGCTGGTTTGTTATTGTTCTTGTATCCTTATTTTACCTTAACGGAAGGGTAATACTGTGAATTTTGTATGAATACATGAGTGCACGTGTTATTGCGAAAAGTAGAGATATAATTGTAATTGCAGAATCATATAGGGCACAAGTGTAAAAGATCTATTTTTTTATTGATTCCAAACAAGGGCAGTACATGATATTTATTTTTTCAATCGCCATTCAATAATGACTTCTTTGAAGTTGGATTTTATCGGTTATATTATGCATCCAAGTTCACAAAAAAGGTGCAACATTTTTTTAAAAAAATTACATAAAGATCCTTACTATACATCCAATATCAATCTCATACCCATCTTTGAAAAGTAACAATTATCCTGCATCCAAACATTGGCTAATATTTTTTATAATGCATAGTCCATTATAATCATTCTTATTCTCTATTTCGTATCCAATTCCTAATCTGAACGAATCTCTTTTTTTTTGAAAGATTTTTTGTTGATATGTATGATCTTGCTAAAGGGTAATTAATAGTCAGTTTGACGTCACATAGTTTCAAGTGCCACTTTAATGGCAGTAATAATTGGCTCAAAATGACTGGCTCTAAAAATTAGAGTGAATAGAAACATGGAAGTGTGCAAGATTTTTACTTTATATGATTTTGTGGCTCCACTACATCAAACTGTGCTCTTGTTGAATTTATTTAGTAGGGTTAGTTTTTCTGAAGTAAATTTATTTAATTAAGTCAAAGTTTCCTAAATTCATTTGATAGGTGTTAATATCGCCAAATGGGTCTTTTGTTGCATTAATTTATTGGACATTATATTGTTTCCAAAAATGGTAGAGTGATTTTTATTGACTTTCTAGTGAGGGATTGTTTTGAATTATAAAATTTACGATGATTACGTGTGAAATTTACTCTTTGGATACGCTATTTTAGGATAAGTGGTCACATCCTTATTATATCACACAATGTAAATTACAATTTGGGTCTCCATCTATGGGTCAGATCCCAGAATGAGTCCTGATTTTTAAATTGTCACGATTCAGGTCCTAGGAACTTTTTGGGGCTAATGACGAGTATGCCCTTGTTTAAAAGTTGGAACTCAACCCCCATTCTCTTCCCATCATGGGCATATTCGTCATGAACCCCAAAATTTCCATTTCCTAAATGGTCCTTGGACCTGAATCGTTACAATTTAAAGATCGGGATCCATTCTGGGATCTGACCCATATGGGGACCCAAATTGTAATTTACCCTATCACATATAATGTACTGATGTCACCAGAAGAAAAATGAGTTGTGGCCACAGAATTTGGCTACGGAAACTTGTGGCCATGATAATTTCGTGACCACTAGTTTATTGTAGCTACAATTCTGTGGCCAAAGTCTTCAAACGAGAGTTGTGGCCACGACAAGTTCTGTGGTCACTTGTAGTGGCCACGACATATTCGTGGTTAGAGAACTCTCACGACGAGACTTGTAGTTATGGCTACTGGCCACAACATGTTGTAGTCAGAGCCAAATTCTGTGATCACAAGCCCCACTTCCGTGAGCATAGTTCTATAGCTACAACTTATTTTCCTTGTAGTGTGTCTATTTTTAAATGTATTTATCCATTTCTTATATCTCAAACAAATGGATAATAATGAGAAATAAACCTCATTTATTCTTTTATCCACCTTCTTCCTTATCCCTCATCAGAACAACCGGGTTAACCTTGACCTATAATTTGTCCATTTTGTTGGAAAAAAAGGGATTTCATCCAACCCACCGTTGGATATGACTCGTAAAGAAAATGCTTGAGAAGACATTGTTTCCTCTCGAAAGCCTATTTTTTGTTCATCTCTTTTTGCTCTTCCTCCCCCACGTTTACTTATCTATTATAAACACCATTATATCTTCACAAGAAAATAAATGTGCACTTATCCTGCTTCTTTTGCTGAGATACGCCATGAAGACTCAATCCGATTAGGATCCAACACACGTTGTAAACGGATCTTGGCTGATTCTAGTATGTTTTTTTTGAATCCAACCAAGGATCCGTTTACATATATATACATATTTCAGGGTAAGGCGTGAGTCATATAAGAGTCTACTTCAGTAGAGTACTGCCTCCTAGAGTTTTCTCTATCATGTAATCTACTTTTCTTTAGAGTGAGATCTCTCTTTGCCAATGGTTTTTCCCCATTACACTGGTGGCATTTTTCCACATAAATCGTCGTTTTCTCCATGTGATTGCAGGTGGATTGATTGCGTGCTTGGATCGTTTTTCAACACTTTCTGTCAAATTTTGTTCCATCTTCTCAAAGGACATATTTGCTCCACCTCTCTCCCTGTAACATTGGCACCGAATTTTCATTCTTAATTACTTCTTATGTTAGTTTTGATCAAGCTTGTAAAAATTGACCGACTAGATCGACTAGTCGAGTCAGGAGAATAGCTGACTCGACTAGGCCTAGTGGGCCATTATTCGGTCATCTCGACTAGTCGACCAACTTTTACATCAAGTTTTTATATATTTTTATATTTTTTGTTTTTTTAAAGAAAACTTATTCTGATGTGCTTAATGTTATATTTGAAGTCAATTACTTGTTTTGTTTCATTATGTAAGTATAGAAAATATACAAATCTATGTTAATATATAAGCAAACTTATTCTAATATGCAATAATGTTATATTTAAAGTTGATTACTACTTATTTTTCATTATAAAAGTATAGAAAAATGTACAAATCTATGTAAAAAGATGATTTATATATTTAAAATAATTTGAAAAATTAAAAAATCGACTAATGGTCGACCATCCGATTAGTCACCCGACTACCGATTAATCCTTAGTCAGTGACTCCATTGACCGAGTACCGACTACCGCTTTCTGCAACCTTGGTTCCAATGGAGGGGTACATGCTTGCTCGCACTGCCCCAACTCTGACCTCTTCTATGTCGATTCATCTAATAATGTTTAATAAGATCTTTTATAATCTTGAAAATCCGAACATTTATTGATTGATGTCATTGTTGCATATCCTGTTTCCAACAAGATAGCAAAGAGTAACCTTGCTTCTCCTCTATTTGCATAAGATGGAAGAACATGCATATTCTTCCTTTCTCATCAAGCTATCATTTTGCACTCCTTTTTTGGACAATGAACTAAACTCCTCCATTTCGTTTAGGAAAAAACATTGGAGTACTAGATGTTTGATAAATTACGTTGAAGTATGTCGAAAACCATGAATGGTTAAATCAATTGAGTAATTTGATCTTGTATGGAAGATCCATCTATTATGTATTATATTGTCACATTGTTTTAGTCTCACATTCCTTATTGTGAGAGAGTTGAGTATGAATAGTACTCATGTATTGGACCATGTACTGCGTGTTTTTGTTAGAAGAACCACTGTATAAATACAAGTATTAGGTCGTCTTCACGCGGAGTAGGGTGGTCATCGTGACCATGTAGAACCAAGTTGATCAAACTTGACCGTAGTTTTTAAGCTAGAGGTAGGGCTTGTTTTATGGTTTGAGCTTGGTTGAGCATAGCAAGGTTGACGCGAGCTCATGGCAACTTGCGAGGTGACTAACTAGCCAGCTCAATCTCAACTCATGTGAATGACCTAGGCTGTGATTTTTTTTCCAGAGTTCCATTGGTGGCAATGAGCATGATCTAGTAAGGTTGGCGTGAGCTCATGGCAACTTGCAAGGTGACTTACTAACCGTCCTAAGCTCAACTCATGCGAGCGATCCAACCTATGGACTTCTTTTCAAAGTTCCATTTGTGGCAATGAGCCAGCTCATGAACTTAGTTAATAGTCCCTTGATATGATCAATCTATTAATTTAAGAAATAATGTAGCGAAGCCTTCTCCCACTTTAAGTAGGATCGACTACATGGATTCTTTCTCAAATCTAGGTTGAAATATCCGACTATTTTTTACGCTGACTGTCGGATATCTAACACAATCCTCACAAGGGAGATTTGAGCCTTGATCTTTTGGGTGGTAGACACACTGCACTACCAACAGACCATTGAAGTGGGTGCTATTGATTTAAGAAAATGAAATTAATAAACAATTTTTCACAAATGAATCAAATACTACTTTTTTTCACAAGTGAATCAAATGAAATGGCATACTAGCGAGTTATCTATCTATAATACTTATGCTTTTGTTATCCCTCAAACCAACCAAACAAAATATGAAGGATTAACCCTACTTATTCCTCCCTTGTCGAAATAGAGGCTTAAATGCAATATCATCCGAAAGTTCATTCACCATATAGTTTGATGATACTTTTGTAGGGAAAAAAAAGAGATGGGAGATAGGGGATGAGCAGTGAGACCAACTTTATCACGAAAGTAGCAATCTTGGAATAAGGTGATTTTGTCACGGTTACATCATTTACAAAACTCGAAGGTTGACAAAGGTCAACATACTTTTCTATCTTCAATAATTATGCTTCCCTTATCTATCAAACCATCTAAACAAAAATGAAGGATTACACCTTCTTATTCATCCTTTATTTCCCCTCTTGGATCCGAAAGTACTTCCACTTTTAGTTTGATGATAATTGTAGAAAAAAAAAGAGAGGATGAGATAGGGAGGAGTGATGAGACCAACTTTATCGCGAATGTCGCAATCTTAGAATAAGGTGATCTCATCACGGTTACATTCATTGGTTGATAAAAGTTCACATGGTTTCTATCTATAATAATTATGCTTCCCTCTATGTTCAGGAAGGCGGTATGCGGTATTCAGTCGGAGGGGTCACTGCATAGAGAGTACGCGGTACGCGGGAGAGTATGCGGGGAATATGCGGTTTTATGCGGGTTGGTATTTTTTATTATTAAAAATATAAATAATGATTTAATATAATGTTAATATCATCTAAATATTATATCTCTTTATTGTAATAATAAAGAATTGAAGGTAGAAGGAACAAAACTATTGGGATAAAAAGTAATATAGAGTCAAATGAGCAAAAACATCAATTGAAAGAGCGTTAAGTCAGGTGTCCGAGTTTAGGTTAGTGTTTTAGAAAATGTTTATTTGAAAATCGGCTGCATACTCGACCGCATATACGGTATACTCGGCCGAGTATGCGGCCTGACCCGCTTAATTGCCGATTTGGTCATACTCGGAGCGCCAAGGCTTCCGAGTATGAGTATGCGGCCGAGTATACGGTATACTCGGTCGATTTTCTGAACACTGCTAATTTCTCATACCGACCGAACAAAATTGATGGATTAGTTCTACTTATTCCTCCTTCAATTCCCGTCATCGGTCTGAAGGTACTTTCGCCTTACAATTCGATGATTCTTGTGGAAACAAAATGAGTGAGGAGGAGATGGAAGATATGAGAGGAGTGGTGAGACCAAATTTATGCTTCCCTTATCTCTCATACCAACCGAACAAAAAACGAACTCTCACCTTGCAGTTTGATGATACTCGTAGGAAAGAAAAAAGGAGGAGATGTGAGATGGGGAGATAGGGGAGCCGATCGTCTGTTGTAGCCCCTGCTGCAGCAGACTCTGCAGCAGGGAATGGAGCCGCTCGATCTTGATCGAGCGGGTTGCGTAAATTTACACAGTAAGGCTCCACAAAAAGTGCAAATTCCTGCGAACCGCTCGATCAAGATCGAGCGGCTCCAACCCTTGCTGCAGAGTCTGCTGCAGCAGGGTACTCTCGCGAGATAAGAGAGGAGTGGCTAGACCAATGGTCAAAGGATTGGACAATGATAATGCATTGGGCAAGAGGCAGAGAGGTCCTTTTGCCTCCCATCCACCTGCAGGGAAAGGAGAAGGGTCCCAAAAGGGAGAGAGATGAAAAAGGAGAGAGAGGTGTAAGGGACCTCTGTCCTTTGCATCATCACTGGCACTGGCAGTGGCACACCCACCCCCAAAAGGAGAACATGGTAGAATGTGGTTTTCCCTCCCCCCACATCTATCTACTTTCCATAAAACACAACACCCATAACTCCCCTGCAGACAAAGGGGAGGGGCCTCTCTCTCTTTCCCAAGACGAAAGGGAGAGGGGGAGGGTTGGAAAACGACCCAACATTGCAGTGGAGAGGAGGCAGATGAATACTGTTAAATGCTCGCATCCCTTGTGCATCCATTTCCATCGTCTTTTCCGGATTTTTTTTAAAAGTAACAATATGGTACTTCCCAGGTCTATGGATGTTGTGTTCCGAAGAATTGGATTTGCCATCCAAAAGAGATTGGCGGCGTAGCTTATTACCCGTCTCTCAACCGTTTCTTTGTAGTCTTAATCATTTGATGGAATCCTATGGTACTCTTATGTTCAAGATCCGTTTCAGCAATCGTGGACCACAACTAAACTGATGTGATATACGGTTAGAAAGACAAAACAAACAACTAAATTTCAGCGATCGTGGACCGCATTAGAAAATATCTTAAAGACCAAAGTAATATACTGCTAAAGCTTACACACGACATTGAAATTGGGTGTATAGTTTATGGATTTCTGTGTAATTTTGAATTCGAAGAGTTGGAATAAAAGGAAATTAAAACATGGATTTACGGTGGGTTTGGATCTCCTATTGTGAGTGGACACACAATAAGAAATGTTGTGCTGTTCATTGAAGGTCTGGAGAAGGAGGTTCTTTGGGTCAATAAATTGCTATCTTAAGAATGGGTTGGTAAGGATGTGCATCTTGTGGTAAGAGCTAACATGGTGATTTTGTGGTTACAAAGCATACGAGTTGATAGGAGTTTATTGCATCCTCGAGGTTGTAAAAGTTAGTAGTCGGGTCACTGATCAAGGACTAATCGCTGGTCGCGCGACCAACTGAATTTAGTTTGGACTTTGATTGATTTTATATATTTTTTAATATTTTAAATATATAAGTCATTTGTATACAATATTCTTGTATACTTACATAGATTTGGACATCTCAATATTATCATCTTGAAATAAAATAAGCAATTGAATTCCAATCAAAGATCAAGCATCTTAGGTATACTTTACTTTAAAAAAACAAATATAATTAACTGTATAAAACAAGACAAGTTGTTCTACAGACAAGGGCATGTTTAACCATCACTCTATATATTGTACTCATCCCTCATGTATCAAATTATCCTAGTGAATAGAGTTCTAATTTTTCATGAGGAAGATTAGGGACTCTATATATTGTACTCATCCCTCATATTATCGAATTATCCTAGTGAAGAGAGTTCTAATCTTTCATGAGGAAGATTAGGGACTCTATATATTGTTCTCATCTCCCATATTATCGAATTATCTTAGTGAAGAGAGTTCTAATCTTTCACGAGGAAGATTAGGGACTTTATATATTGTTCTCATCCCTCATATTATCGAATTATCCTAGTGAAGAGAGTTCTAATCTTTCACAAGGAAGATTAGGGACTCTATATATTGTACTCATCCCCATATTATCGAATTATCCTAGTGAAGAGAGTTCCAATCTTTCATGAGGAAGATTAGGGTTTGTTGGGTCAAGTGGTTTTCCCCTCTCTGTAAGGTTCTCCATGTAATCGTCTTGGTGGAGTGATTTCTTCTCGATCTTTTCTGCATGGTATCATAACCTCTTTGAGTCTTTGATCCATGATTTCCACTATTGTAAAGAGTTGAAGTTCTTGATCGGGACCGTGCTTTATCTCACGTGCACATGGCTCGTTTTGCCTATTGCTATTGTTGCATTTCCGCCGTCAACTAATCGCACATGTCCTTCCGTTATTGTTATCGTGCGTGATCACACGTGAATCCCCATCCCTGGCAAGGTCACCTTCTGAGGGTGGCCTTCGTTTACCCTAGGGTAAACTCAAACTCAACATTTGCCTTGAGTTTCTTCCAAACCCACAAAAGGTCGTAATTTAAACTATTTGGAAACAGGAGAAAATCAACAATAATAGGACCATAAATGCATTAAAGCCATCCTGTCAATTGCATAGAGAATTCGAATAAGAAATAATCTTATAATCATGAGATGTTACAAGAAAATGATTGTGTACACTCCTAATAGCTGCTTGCGGTTTCTTACCTGTACAGTGTACTCATCTCAAAGGAGGTTTTCCATGGATGTCCATGTAAGCATTCGTAATTCTACCAAGGGCTTTCATGCAATGCCAAAATTCCTAGGAGTTCCACGAGGAAATATGTAAATAGGTGCAATGGGCTCATCTAAACTTCCAGGGATACGATCCTTGTTCTTGCAACGGCTCCACTAGAAATTCCTAGGGTTGCCCACTGGCTCCACTACTCTTTGTTCTTGCAACGGATGCCCTTTCCGTTATGATTGATCGAGCAGTGGCAGGTGGAATTTGCAAGGGATTTGTAAAGGAGGAGCTTTCGATCCCTCTACTTCAGTATGCAGATGATACGATCCTTTTTGCGGAAGGAGCAGAGAGCTGTAAGGGATTGTCAGTGGTTCTCGACATCTTTGGCGATGTTTCTGGATTAAGACTCAATAGAATTAAGTCAGAATTTGTCCCTTTCGGCTTGGAGGATGCAGAGATTGAGGCTTGTGCTGGTTGGTTACGTTCCCCTCGTAGGAACTTGCCATTACGATATCTTGGAGTGCCATTGGTAGGTGGGAAGATGCGCTTGGCAGATTGGTTACCAGTAATTGAGAAGATGGAGCAGAAGCTGGCTGGATGGAAATCTGTTTGTCTGTCCAGAGGCGGTAGATTAGTGTTGTTGTGCTCGGTTCTTTCTGCAATTCCTATCTTTTTTCTGTCATCCAGACTCTTGCCTATTGGGATTAGAAAGAGGCATGAGAGTATCATGAGACGCTTCTTCTGGTCATCGACAGGGCGATCTAACGGATTACCATTAGTGGATTGGGAAACTGTTACATGTTCGAAGGATGATGGTGGATTGGGTGTACGTAGTTTGGAGGAGATGAACAAGGTGTTGATCAGTAAGTGGATTACTCGGATTTGGGGTGATTGTAGCAGCTTGGCTTGCACTATGATAAGGAAGATATATGGTAACGGTTCATCGCTTCCAGAGGACGGGGTCCTTGGGCACGCTCCCTCATATTTCTGGCGAGGAATATGTGGTGTGGTGCAGGACATTCGTCCCTTTCTGAGACCTGTCCTTGGGGACGGTGCTGGGTTTAAGTTCTGGAAGGATGACTGGAATGAGAGTGGGTCGCTAAGCGTGAGGTTTCCGCGGTTGATGGCATTAGCAGTGGACCCGGATTGTTCGGTGGCGAGTGTGTGGGATGGGCAATCTTTCTTCCCTAGATTTAAATACGAGCTCTCCGATCAGAGACTGGAGGAGTTATTGGTGATGCTGGCAGAGTTGGATAATGTTGCTGGGCCATCTAATGGGCGAGACTGCTGGAGCTGGTGCGATGGGGTGTTCTCGGTTGGCAAGGCGTACAAGGCTTTAAAGGGGCCGGTGGTATTTGATCTGGGAGGATGCGTGGCAGATTGTAAAAGGATATGGAAATGGAAGGTTCCTACGCGTGTGAAGATCTTTCTATGGTTGTTCAGAAGGGGAAGACTATTAACTGGGGATAGACTTGCGCGATTTGTTCAGTCAGCTGATCCTTCCTGCATGCGGTGTTTGGGTGAGGTGGAAGATGCAGATCATCTTTTCTTCGGGTGTGAGAGCTCAAAGAAGGCATGGGAGTTATTTGGGAATCAGATGATTAATGCAGACGGTGTATTAGATTTCTGGAAGTCTATTGGAGCAGATTGGAATGGCACCGAGATTGAGAGATCAAGCGTTTTGGCTTTGATTTGGGCGATTTGGCTTGCCAGGAATGGTGTGATATTCCGCCAGGAGTGTTGTTACAAAGAGAACATTGTCATGCATGCCCGAGCGTTAGCAGAGCATTGGAACTTGTAATCTTGTTTATGTATCTGACCTGTTCACATGTGTGTATTTTATTGGTGATTAATGGTGAAGTTTTTGGGCACTCATCTATACGGTGAAGACCCTTTTTTCTTTCAAAAAAAAACTTCCAGGGATATGTTTGCAATTTACCACAGCATAATTAAGATTAGGGATATTTTACACTTGTGCCCCTTCGAGACTCTGCAATTGCTGCTCTTACTTTTTTTTACAGTACTGCGAATTTTGTAGGAAAAGGCGGAAATGTTATAATGCAAAGAAGATAGAGGTCTAACTGTAATTGTAGAATCTCAGAGGAGCACAAACGTAAAAAACCCATAAGATTGCATGTTTACGAGGAAAACCGCTTGTCTCAATCTGCTGTCATCATCAGACCAATCCACACATCACCTCAACTTTGTTTTAGAGAGAGAGAGAGAAGTGGTAAGTGGGGATTTTAATATTTTGAAAATAGAGGGGTGCAACTTGTTTTCCGAGAAAGAGAGAAAGGGAGGTGGTAACTGGTAACTGGTAAGTGGGGTTTCTAAATATTTTGAAGGGTAATTATAATTTGGGTCCCCATTTATGAGTTCGATTTCAAAATGAATTCTGATCTTTAAATTGTAACGATTCGGGTTCCAGAGCTATTAATGTAATGAATTTTTTGAGGCTAATGACAAGTATGCTCTTGTTTAAAAGTTGGAATCCAACCTCCATTTCCTTCCCAACAAGGGCATATTTGTCATGAACCTTCAAATTTCCATTTCCTAAATGGTTCTGAGACCCGAATCGTTATAATTAAAGATCAGGATCTATTCTGAGATCGGACCCATAGATAGGGACCTAAATTATAATTTACCCTGTTTTGAAAATGGGGGGGGGTGCCAGTGGTACGAGTTGCTTATGCTGCATGTCATCATGTGTTCAAGTGTTAGAATCCAAATAGGAGTGAATCGATTCGTCGGCATTTAGCTCTACAGTAACGTCACCATTTGGGAGATCGGATAAGCTGCATCCGTACTGTTCCTGTCTGGATTCTGTACCGGTGACCCTCTTCCCCCATCGCCCATCTCACAAGTGGTCCACTATCCTTTACTCTTTCTCTCTCTCTAGATCTGGCTGTAGATCTTTCACGCCAAACTGTGGGATACTCGATAAGTAATATAACGAATTCACGGCCCTTTAATACTCTACTAGTTGCATCGTTTCTAATACAACTATGAGTTTAAATTTCAGCTAAATTCAGTTGAATTTTCGTCGAAATTGAAATTCAATCGAAATATGAGGATCCTAGTACAAAAAAGGACTGAAATGATAAAAAATTCAGTCGAATTTTGACCAAAATTCAATCGAAATTCCATTTCGATCGGTCATCGAAATGGTGATCGAAACCGACAGGCCTTGATTACAACTATCACGATGTATATGCTGGCTTAAAGGTTGTGATCGTGAAATGTATAAGTCTTTAATAGCTCGAAAAACATATGACTACGTCAATCGACCCCTCAATTGAGTCAACATCCGAGCAAGGCTTGTTCGGTTGCTGGCTTACCTTGGGGTGAACTGGATCTTCGGTAATGTAAGACACAAAGAATACGATACGACACTACATCGGCATTACCATTCCCAACCATCCTATTTACGGAAGGGTTACTGTTTTGACTAATCCTTTGAGCATGGGTCATAAATGAGTTTAACTGGGGTAAATTTCTTCAAATGGGTTGGTAAGGAGTGTCACGATTTTATGAATATTGTCTCTTTGGATGGATGGAAAGGTAGGTGTTATATGATGCGATATTTATTATGTTTACATGCATTATATGTTTTCGATGTAAAATTTAGTTTTAAGGTGGTCAAAAAGTTTATAGTAAAAGAAATATCAGTCTCAAACCACTAAATACAATAAATATACTAAGTCTTCTCCCACTATAAGTAGGGCCAGCTACATGGATTCTTGCTCAAATCCATGCTGAAAGATTCGACTATTTTTTACGCTGGTCGTCGACTACCTAACGCAACCCTTGCAAGAGTATGATTTAAACCCTGATCTTTTGTTTGGTAGACATTGCAGTACCACTAGATCATTAAGTGAGTACAATTTAGGATTTTTTTATACTTGTGTCCCTGTGAGATTCTACAATTACAGTCATACCCCTACCTCTGTATTCTTTCAACATTTACAACACATCCCTTCTCTTATTGCACATATATATTACATTGATGGAAGAGCAATACTGCGAATTCTGTAAGAATACACGTGCACACGTGTCATTGCAAAAAGAAAAAGAGAGAGGCAAAGGCATAACTATAATTGCAGAATCTCAGAGGGGCACATGCGTAGAAAAGCCTATAATTTAACGATAGAGATAGAGTAAACTAGGCACAAGCATTAATTCCGTTACAGATAAGACATTTGTCCTCGCGTAAAATGGTCCTTAGATTACTTGAAAGATCGGTACGACAATTGAGAATCATTTTTCTAAGCGCGAATAGTTGGAAGGAATAGTTATGGCAATAAAGAACATGAGAGCGTGAACACAAGTAGAGATGGAGAGAGAAAGGGAGGACCACCTATGAGATGGTCTGGTCAAATGGGAAGGCACAAGGAAAAGTTTTAGAGGACCCCTTGCAAGCATGCCCCACACCCATCCATTTGATGCAAGTGCCATAGATCACTTGTTGTATGGGAGGTAGCAAGTTAGGGCTGCCACTGTGGGAAACAACACCAAACAACCCCCTCTACTTTTAGTATGAGATGGTGACATCCCTTGGCCATGCATAAAGGGAGGCATCATCAAGGGCAAGGTAAATGCAATAAATTCACCAGCTAGAGGTATTATGACTCAATGGTATGGGAAGGAGAAGATTTAAATGTAGGTCGTGTCGCGGTGTACACGTGTACACCTAGGCAAGCGTATCCCTTTTGCGCGCTCTGAATCATCCACAGCTTTTAACTTCTCAGCGACAGAGCTCACATACACCAAACACTCTTTTAAACTAAACAATAACAGATGCACCGAAGTTAGGATGGTTACTGGTACGGTGACGGTCTACTCAGTATCGCATGATGACACATATGTAATGATTAACTTCGAGACGAAAATTTAAGGGGGGGGGGGGGGGCGATGCATTACATTCATACTGTGAAATTGTGCGTGTTGATTCCTATAACTTGGATTGCCAACTCTGCTGTAATGAACGAACCTATGTATGCGCTGGCCACTGGTTCCCTAAGAAAATTGGCGTGAGTTAGCTGACATAAGAGTTTGATAGCATGTAATGTAGTATTTTGTTAACGATATGACTCAAGTCAAACATGTGAGAACAAACGAGTTCGATAATAAAGTTTGATAGTTTGACAAACATTTATTGAAGTAAACTCTTCAGTAATGGCTGATTCAAAGTAGAAAATAAGATTAGGTCTACCATTTCTTTTATCTTACAAATATGTAAATTTTGACTTGATATGTTAAATAAATATAAATGTAAATATGTATATACATTCCGTTCGCATCCGTAAAACTTTGGTGGAGTTTATCTTTACCTCATTCGCAAAAGAATGATTTTTTTCTTCAATTTATTATGGACGAATTCTAGTCGAATATGAACATGATGTTCAATTAGAAACCCTGCTTACAATGAATATGCACATAATCATATATTGAAGGCAAGAAAGTAAATATAGTGTGAATGTGTGTGTTTGTCATGCCATATATGAGAGACATTAATAAGAATCATAGAGATTAAATTCTAGTTTGAGTCTATGGTCGTATTGAGAGAGAGAGAGAGTCATGGTGACTGGCATCTCAATAATGATGCCACTAATTGGAACAATATATACTTCATGGAAATTCGGGAAAAATCTAACGAACTAAAACATAATCTTCTCACTCGTAGATACGACAAAACAAAGTATAATAGAGAGGATACATGTAACATCTGCGGTCCAACATATAGAATTGATACTTTGGCCCTCACACTTTGTTCCAACTGTTTTATTGTACATCACAGAAAGGCTTAAATCTTGTCCAATCACACAACAACCCCTAATAATTTTTGTAATTACTCCAGCTACACCAAAAGATCATGGTTCAAGTCCTCTCCTTACGGAGATTGCATTAGTTAGTCGACAATCATCGTAAAAAATAATCGAATATTTCAACATGGATTTGAATAAGAATCCATGTAGCCGACCCTAATTATAGTGGTAGAAGGCTTTGCCATTTACTCAAGCTACACCATAACCGAGGTTGCAAAAGTCGGTAGTCGGTTGGTTGGATCATTGACAAATGATTAATCAGCAGTTGGGTGACTAATCGGATTTAGTCGGGATTTACTCAGCTTTGATTTTTTTGATTATTTAAAATATATAGGTCATTTTTATACATATATTTACATGGATTTTGTATATTTTTATACTATTATAATGAGATAAAAGAAGTAATTAAATTTAAATAAAACATTAAACGTATTATAATAAGTTTGCTTTTGAAAAATGCAAAAAAAATTAAAAATATGGTCTCTCCAGGCAAAAATCGATCGATTAACGTTCCTAGTTGGAATTAGTTAGTATTGATCGGTCATCCCATTGACTAGACTAGTCGGACCTAATAATCAGCACAGTCGGATGACTTTTACAACACCGACCGTAACCATCAGACGGGGACACGTGTGTTAATAAACATAGGTTTGGGGATGGAAGGGTAGGGAAATAATGATATTTGCAAGCTATAATAGGTTCTTGGGAAGCAACGGTGGGGGTGAGGTCCGGAGAGTATCGTGTCTGTTTAGGCACATCATCCAATTTGAAAAAGATTAAGAAGAAATGGTTGGAACGATGCGAAATCCTTATGCATATAGATACATGGTTTGTTTACAATTGTGCTCCTCTTAGATTCTATAATACCAATCATATCCCTTGTTTTTCTGCGATATCAGTTGTGTCTCTACCTTCTTGTGCAATTAACACTTGTGGCATTTGGGTTAGTTTCCGTTGGTTCTCTTCCCAAGCAAGCATATCTCAAGGTACAAGTGCAACTGGAAAGAAAAAATACGGGCACAAGTGCAACCTTTTGAAATCAGACTTTAGTCTGCACAAACCATGGTTTGGTTTATGTCATTAACGACAAAACTAACCCGATGAACACAACTGTTAATTTAATTGTATAATAAAGTAGGGGCGCTATTGATATTGCAAAAGGGACATAACTGATATTGTAGAATCTAAGAGTGGAAAAAAAATTGTAAAAAGTTCTTAGATACAAATGCAACTTCCCAAACTTAGGTCTTCCGACTGTTTTCGATGAAAATTGATCATGACAATTTATTGAGTTTGAATGTGATTGGACCCGTTGACAACTAACCAAAATACTTAAGTCCAAGTTGTCAAACAGTAAACCCCACCACTTATAAGTTATAACCACACCTACACTTTCTGAGTTTCAGTTGTTGGACTATGATTGAGTTTCGAGGTGTTACACAAATGGTCCGATGGTGAGAGCAAGACTTTAGGAGTCTTTGGAACATTTCGTTTCTGAAACAGAAGAACGGGTTTCGGGTAGCGTTCGACGAGATTTCGGAGTCATGGTCTAGAAATTGCCCTTCCACCCATTACCTGAAAAAGGCCATAAAGTTTTTTCAAGCTGTGAATGCAAACTGACTGAACTGTGCTGATCTTTAAGTCTTCAGCTTTGTGTGTGTTTTCTTCCCTTTCTTGGTGTGCATCCTTTGCCTTCTCCTCTGAGGATGCAATGGTGGGGAAGCCATTGGGAAAGATGCAGAGGAGGTGCAGCTTGTGGTGATAAAAGTTGGGTGTTAATTTTGGGAATGGGTGGATGCACCAGAGTTGAGGTGGGTTCCATCACCCTCGACGCACAAGAGTGCCAGTGGACGAGCAAACAAAATAGTCTCTAACAAATGTACCACTGTGCTCCAGAATGCATCAGTGAAGTCTTCTTGTGGGGGCTAGTAGCCCTTCGTTGTCGGCGGCGCTCCACCACATATCTCCCTCTATAGATCTTCGGTGTGCCCCGTAAATCTTTGACGCGCTGCTCGACCGCAGGGGCTCTTCTCGACGTGCGTATCATGTCTTGACCGAGTATCTTTGCTTTCGTTACTATTTGCATTCTTTGCTTCTTTCGTCTGCATCTGAGTTATGCACTTCTTGCGAAATCGTATTCAATAGAGATCATGATGGAAGAGGACGAATCTACATCTTTACTCTTGATTACTCGTCGAATGAAGGACGATGTCTAATGGAGAGTTAGAATCCATTTTCGCTCTTGGTTACTTAGCTGATGATATTCAGAGTGATCTAGGATCATCTGTTGAAAGAAAAATAATCTCTAAGAGATATAGATAGATATACCACTGTGTTTTTTCATCGGTTCATCAGCTTAGTTGTCGAGAGTACTAGCCCGCATATCTTATATCTTTGCTATGACTTCGCAAATCTTTGATGTGCCCGATCGCAAGAGCTCTTCTTGGCGTGCATTGTTTTCGACGATGTCTTTACCGATCGGTTTTCTTAGGAGTCATAGGGTTATGTGCTTCTTACAAAAATCATTTGAAAAAGAGATCACGATGGAAAATGATAATCCAATTTTACTCTTGATTACTCGTTGAACGATGAAATTCGACGGAAAATGATAATCCATCTTACGCTTAATTACTTAGTCGATGTCAACATTTAAACGGATCTACGATCACCAACTACACTACTCTGCAATGTGGCTAATCGGGCATGGATAGAAGTTTGGGTAGAGTAGGCAAAGGAGAGCATTACAATGCGTCCATGTTGATTGTTTGCATGAAAATTCAACAATCACTACAAGGAACTGGACCTAAGGCAACGAATAATTTGAATATTCGTTGTCATATCTTTTGATGAAAAAGATTTAATAATGAATATTATTCGTTGTCAAATCATATTTTATACTTGTAATTAACAACGAATGCCGTATTCGTTCTTAAAGGTCTATATAATAACGATTTCTTCGTTGAATTATTTGTTAAAATTACAGTAATCGTTTCCAAATTTAGCAACGATTAGAAGAAAAATTCAACGAATAATCGTTGTTATATGATTCGTTGCGAGAAATATAGCAACGAATACCATTATTCATTGCGAATTTAAAGAAGCAAGCAACGAATAGTATTCGTTGTTATATATTTAACTACGAAAGATATGGCAACGAATATTAAATTATTCGTTGCCTTAGGTCAATTTTTTTGTAGTGAATGAACGAGGAGTTTAAAAATCAATAAAATATAGATGATTTTTTCTTATTAATTATTTTTAATGTATATAATATTTTTTCTTGGAGGAAAATCAAGGGAATGACTTCATGTGGTCTAGGTCAGGTTTCTTTCTCCTTACATGGTGTGCATGTTAAGAGGTATGATGCCCTCGGATAGTTGCGCTTTGTGGTATATTTTCTTCCCATTGAACTCGACAACAACGGGTAAGGATTCATTATCCCAAAACAAATGATATCGAATAAGTTGGTCACGTTTACTTACTCATTCATGTCGCTAAAAATAACCGAACAAGATTGAGAGATAAATCACACTTATTCATTATTCATGTGTACTTCTTATCCTTGGACAATCAGCATGTTTAATAAGTTGTTGGGAACAGATATAATCATCAATAAACAAGCAGAGCAATGCTCGAACAAGAGAAACACACAATCATCACAAGGATTTATAGTGGTTTGACATATGCCTACGTCCACTAGCCACGGGAAGTTTTCGTCTCTTTCTTTCATGAAATTGTTGTTTGGAGTACAATGAGAGGATGACTCCATGAACACTTTTATACAACTCTAGGGATACTAGGGGTTAAGATTACATGGAGGGTTATGCGAAATCGGTACTCACAAGAGAACACCTAACATAAGCATGTGTGCTTGTGCCTATGCTTCTTTTCGACGCACATGTGCACTTGCGTATGAGGTTTTCATCTTCCTAACCTCCTTTCCAGGTTAGCTTAGATGTATCCCTTGTATTTGATTTCAAGATAAGTGATCACATCATGATTATATCAACAGGAAAAAAGGGTCCTAATTCATAATATGCATGTTTTGTCGCAATGTTGGGAACCAATATCGATTTTTCTTCTTATTTTATCATGTTAGTTAACATTATGGGAAAAACTCATTAAATACCAATTGATAATCCTATAGGTCAAATTCCTATATCCACGGAAGAATTGTCGAGTGGTTAGTGTCAGAGTAAATGAAGTTCTTATCCCTCACAACTCACATATGTTATCTATGTCCTTAATAAAGACATGGAATTGGCTTGTGGAAGAAAAATCATGGAGCCGATTATCTAGCAATAGAACAACTAGGTATTCATGACATGCGATGTCCAGAGAATAAAATAGATTATCATTTATTTTAGCAACCTCACGGTAATGATTTAAAAAGGACGTTTTAATTTGTCATTTTTTCGTTTAAGTATACCAACAAAATATTGATGCACCATGATAACAATCAACATATCCATAACCTAGAAACAATCCTTAATCTATCCAACTTAAGGATACGACACATACATTTGAATATCTTATTCAAAATCAAGTCATTTATATGTTTATCATACGAAAGCAACACATACATTTATAAATCATAATTCTTAACTAATACATACCTCAAATCCGAATCAAACACCTCCAAGTCGTGGTTGCTTGATTACGACTCTATCCCGTTGTCAATCTCACCGCTCCCTCGATCTTTTATCATCGTCTCCTACGATGAAGAGGGACTCCGTTAACATCTCTCTCTCTCTAACTCTCTTCTTCTCTCCTTGTTTTTCTCTCTTTGCAATGTGAAGTAGGTGACATGGAGCAGTTGGAATGTGATTTTTATGGACACCAATTGAAGGGATTAATGGACCAATAATGCACATTCAATTAGTACTAAAATCCTTTGTTTTTTTTTCCAGTTTTGCTTATGTTGATGGTAACGGTCGGTGAATAAGGTAACTGGGTCGGGGCTAGGAGCTGCATCCGTAGTTATCTATAATATTCATCTTTTCCTTATCTCTCAAACCAGCCGGCTGCTGAGTTAAAACGGGGTATAAACCTCATTTAACCTTTATCTCTCGTTTGAACATGCTGATATCTTATTTTTTCATGGGTAAATTATAATTTGAGTCCACATCTATAGGTCCGATCTTAGAATGGGTTCCGATCTTTAAATTGTAACGATTCGGGTCGCATGGCCATTAATGTAATGAACTTCTTAGGGCTAATGACAAGTATGCCTTTGTTTAAAAGTTGGAACCCAACAGTCATTCCCTTCCCAACAAGGACATATTCGTCATGAACATCAAAATTTCCATTTCTTAAATAGTCCTGGGACCCGAATCGTTACAATTTAAAGATCATCATTCACTCTGGGATCGGACCTGTAGATGGGGGGATCAAATTGTAATATACCCTTTTTTTCATTGAGAAATTAATCGATTTATCCTTTTAAAAGAGAGAAAAGAGGGAAAAAAATCAAGCGAGGATAAGGAGGAGGGGGAGAGAGAGAGAAACATGACAGCAATTATAGCAATTATAGGTGAGAAAGTAAAATCCTTGGGATCCAAATGAGGCGATTGGCATTAGGTAGTGGTGCTCCCAAAAGGGACAGCCATCTCAGTCAGAGCAACTTTCCTTCTTTCTCCTGTCGTCCAGTACCCTTCTACTGTCCCATGCACGAGGAGAACCCTTTCAGCTTTTCTTCTCCCCCTCTGCAATTAGAGAACCCTCCGAGGCTCTGCTTAATTCTCGAGATTTCACAGCACCACTCCCTGTAGCTCTTCTCGGGAGCTCGGATATATGTCCAGCAATTTACATGCATGTCTCTCAACCTATTTTATTATCCAAGGAATAATAGGATTCATTCCATGTTCTTGTTTCAGAGAGATTTTGTTCTGGTGGGATCAACGGAATTTATTCTTATTTTTCCTTATTTGTTGTTCTTAAAATTTTGGAATGAGTGGTAGGGATGTCAGGAATGCTCGAACTCGGTAATTTTGACTTGTGCTTAGTTCGTTAATGGCTCACGATGTGTACTTGACAAGCTTATTGAGGTGTCTTCGAGCTACAACTTCACCTCGGTAGCTATAACGAGTTAGGTTCGAGTTGAGCATTGTTTACCTCGATAACTCAACTTGACAATACATGTATGCATATTTAAATAAATAAATAAATAAATATAATACATCTGTCATTATCACAAATTGTTTCACTTATAGTTAGTTTATACATTTAAAAAGCAAGAATTTGTATGCTACATTCTCACAATTCAATTTGTTGCATTTAACATATTTGTGATTTTCATCCAATTGAAGATTTTAATTTTTTCATAGAGTGAAAACTTTTATTCCCACATGACTAGGAACTATAAAACAGATCTCACCCCCAACCCCCTCCAAATGGAGAAGCAAATTAGAGACTCCAAAACATGCCATTGTGCTTGTGAGATTAACGTGGTATATATGTTGCAAAACTACACATAAAAGAATTCAATACATAAATTTTGGTTAAGGAACCTAAAGTCACTACTGAGATCTTAAGACTAACAAGTTCATATTAGCCAATGAAAGAAAATCGCTAACAAGAAATATAGAAATCAACCTACAAGAAGCTCATCAAGGAGGCTTGTGATCCCACTTGAACTCAATGACTTGGAGTTCCTATCAAGCCAAGACCGACCAAAACTTATCGACTCTGAGCTCGAGTTCAAGATGGGTTATTGAGTGTGTGTCCCAATTGGGTTGAAACGACTTGTTCAATTCGATAGACACCTGCAATAAGCGGTAGTTATATATTCTGGAACATGCATTATGAATGAAATTTAATAATCATCACTACAAAAAAGCGGCGGTTAAGAGGAAGTGAAATAGTTGTAGAATATGAATGTAGAATTCAAGAATAAGGAAAATTAGATATCTAAAAGAATAGAATTCCTCGAAACGACATACCCGAATATTGTTCTTCTATACTACAAACCTACAACCAAACCTTACAATTTTCGATCAATGCCATCTATCTGATGATTGTATGCTGGAGGACTCTTACTCAAGCTGGGATCCATGAACTTGCACCCGAGAGGGAAGTGATCTGCGACGCCGTTCATTGAAGTGTCGGACGATCTGAGCATGGTTTTTCTGGTTAATTGGTCAGTACATGTGCGAGTTGTTTCTTTGTCTAGCTTTCATTGTTTGTTTTTGTTTGTTTCTCGTCCCATATCTGTCGGGATGTTAGGGTCTTAACCCTTTTTTGTGTATTAGGCTAATCATTGCGTCGACTGCCTTGCCACAACCAGATCTTGCTCCTCCCATAGACATGGTATATAGTGTTAAAAGGCCAATTTAGGGTTTGAGGGGTCCTTCTTAAGGGCATCTTTCTACAAAGGGAGCTAGATGAGATGTGGGGTATTGGGGGAGATGGTGAAGCATGCAAGTGGAGGACTGCATGTCACATGCAATAACAGCCTCCTCCGTGATTCCAAGTCCCTATTTGCACTTGACAAGACTTGACAGCCCTAAATCTCTCATCCAGCAGTGAAAGTGGACTCTCTCCTCATGCATTGGTGATTGTCCTACATTAATTTGACCCATTTTATTAATTATTAACTCTCCACGACCATATCTTTTGATTTGCATGCATGCCCATGATCCGTCCACATCCTCCATGCCAACACCTACAAAAAATAAGAGAATGATTTGGCATTTTATGGTCGCACTTAGGTGTGTCCATGTTAGTTTGGTAGGGTGCATATAATAATGTTTATATTAAAATCGAGCATTTTTTCATGTTTGTGTTCTATGAGATTATGTAATTACAATTATGTTCTTATCTTTTTCTGCGATAATGCTTGTACCCTCTTCAAAAAGTTATCTTTTTTTTGCAATAACATGCGTACACTCTTCGAAAATTTTCGGTTCCACACAATTGTTATTGCAAAAAAGTTAGGGATATAACCGAAGTTGCATAATCTTGGAGGGGCACAAGTAAAAAAACCCTAAATCAAGAGGATACAACGAAAACGGGTCCTTTTATGTATTATTTGGGAAATGTTGTAATAATAAAATCACTAATACACAACACTTGTATTGTGAATGGAGTAATTATACCATACTCTTCTATCTCTTCCATCTTTAGACCATGCATTCAAAACCCCCAACAGTGAGTAGGGATAACGATATGTATAAATAGTCAATAATCACATGTAGCCAGAACGGGCCTCAAAATGAGAAGGGTCCGATTGATTACCAGGTTATCCTGAGGAGGTAACCCGATGTACCCCACTGTATTCCTGAGATGAAAATATATCACAAATCAATGTGACATCACATCACATTTCTTATTCCAACTCTCTCCCAACCCTCGTAAACATCCAAATAGCTACTATTCACAGGAAGATACCCCAACCAACCCCATGGCCCAAAAGGTCACATATTTAGGGTTGGGGATAAGATGCACATGTGTATAGGATAATAATAATTAGGGCATGAGTTACCATATGATGTGCATGAACAAAGCACTAGAACAAAGGTTGCTCACATGTCTTGCCCACTATTTACTCGAGGAAGCACATGCTTTGGGGGACACACACAACCCCCCATATGTGAAGGAAGGTGGACATTGGACAAGACCCAAAGGTGTGCTATAGTCAAAGTGGGGACTCCATATCCCTATTTGTATGCAAGAGAAATAGATAATATATATCCATTTCCCCACACTTCTTCATGTTGAAAGGAACAACTCATTTGTGAATTCAGATGATGGGAGTTCTAAATAGTGCCATTGTCCTTGTGGCACAACACATGATGTTTCAAAGATTTAATGGGTCTTTTCATGTTTTAAATAGTGCCATTTTTCTAGTCTAAAACCTTCTATTTAATGGGTCTTTTGTCTTCTTGCTTTCATGTAAATGTAAATTGTGGGTCTTGTCCATACAAATAGGACATACTAATTTTTCCTTAGTACTCCAACCTAATAAGTTAGCAAATACTGAAAATTTTACTTATTGTCCACAAATGAAGCCGCATTCATTCGAAACATGCCATTCTTCTCAGTATCATAGGTTTTGAATTCCAAAATGCTATAACAACTTCAACTCATCTATAAGAGGTTCTAAAATATACCTCGATTGCATTACTGGTTCTTTTTGATATGATATTTAAATGATGACTTCATGAAATCAGATTGCACATACATCAAAGGAGAAAATTTATATGTCCTTAAAACAAACTGCCACATCGAACTTGACAGAAATATGGATTTAATAGGATTAAGTCCATCATTGGCAAGAACTAATCTGGAGATACATACATCATTTGCAAATTGTGGAAACTTCAAATCAAACTGAATTCACTCGTCTAAATGAGTACGACAATACATCATGTTATCTTTAGATTTATTTTCAAAAGACCATGTCATCCAAAAGACATATAATCGTTGTAGTTTCGGAATCAGAGGGAAGTAATGTATAACTTTAACTACTTCATATTCAGTTCGTTTTCCTTGTACGCCATTACCTTTAAATATATATATATATATATATATATATATATATATATATAGGGAATTTATCCAGAGAGCACAGGGCCCATTTGAGTTCGGATGAGCACCCAATCCTAGCCGTCCATCGCAAAAAAATAGGAACCGATTAATCCCAAAAAATAGGAACCGATTTTGTATGGAAATAAAACAAAATCGGAAATTAGAACATTGCTAAAAATAGCATTGCATTTGTGGAAAGAGGAAGGCGCGTGCATTTGATTGGTAAAATCTATCGTCTCATTCCAACGCATGGCATTTGTTTCGTTCCAACACAAGATGGGAGGTATGTGATTCGATTTCATAATTTAATCGCTTATTTCTATCATAATTTCGTTGTTTTAATGATTTTTTGATTTTTAGCAATGTTTGTTTTGGGATCAATACGACGAGATGATGAATACATTAATTTTTTTATGAATACTGCATATTTTTTATCGTAAGCGATGTTTTATTCGAGAAGTATGATTGGAATATGAGAAAGTTTTATTCATAATATCGATTTTTATTCATTTTGATACACGATTTGTATTCCTAATTGATTTTTTATCGAAGTTATTTTGATTTCATATAATAAAAAGTTACAGTAAATTTGTAACTTTATTGTTGGCTTTGAGTAACTTTATTACATGTATCAGTAAGTTTTATATATATGTTAGTAAGAAATTCCTATAACTTGTACTAGTAACTATCGTATAATGACCAGTAATAATTAATATACACTTTGGTAACATTGTAAACCATTACTAGTATTTTATTAACTTACATATATAACAAGTAATATTTACACTATCCATCAGTAACTTTTTAGCATGTAGAAGTAACTTTATAATAATAACAAGTAACTCTAGTAACATTGTAACTTCATTACTGACTGTCAGTAACTATATTAAAACAATCAGTAAGTTTATAAATACAACACATTACAAGTTACTTGTCATATAACAAACGTTACTAACAATTCATTAAAAGTTACTTGTCATTGAATGATTCTTACTGAAGCGAGTATATTGCTGAGTTACCATTCTTTTTACAATTCTTACTATTCTCGGATATAAAATAGTACTGAAGCAAGTATTCTCAGATATTTTATGTTACTAATGATAACGCAATTGTACTTTTAATGTTTTACTTTGAATATATACTGAGTTACTGATATATCTTCTTAATTTACTTATAAGATATTTTATGTTACTACTACTACAAAATTGTTACTTTTAATGTGTTACTTTGAAGATATACTGACTATAATGCCGAGTTACAACAATTCATTACAAGTTACTTATCATATAACAAACGTTACTAACATTTCATTACAAGTTACTTGTCATGGAATGATTCTTACTGAAGCGAGTATATTGCTGAGTTACTAACAATCATTACAAGTTACTTATCATATAATAAATGTTACTAACAATTCATTACAAGTTACTTGTCATTCAATGATTCTTACTGAAGTGAGTATATTGCTGAATTACTTTTCTTTATACAATTCTTACTATTCACGGATATAAATTAACTTATTGTTTCTTGCAGAACAATGCACAATTTGGTGTCTTGAAGAAGCTGTTGTTATGCCGAGGAGCGAGAGCAAAACAACATCATCTAAATGAACTAGAAGACAGTTGACATTTGGATGTTCACCATATAACTATAATTAAGTAATTTATGTGTGACTTTCGGTAACACTTGACGTATTACAAGTAATTAAATATGCTACATAAGTAAAGAAGGTGTGATTCGATAGTAATTCAAAACAAAGAATAAAACAAGTAAGATATATAGAAGCATCAGTAACATATAATAAATTGTAGGTAAAAGAAGGTAATGGAATAAGTAAGTTGGAATAAGTATAAAAAATCATGTAACCAGTAACTTATGTATTGCTATCAGTAACACTCGATACGTTATAAGTAATTAAAAATGTTATATAAGTAAATAAGAAGTGCTTCGGTAAGACTCAAAGTATTAAGTAGCTATAACATTAGTAACAATCAAAATGACTTCAGTAAAATGAACATTTGTAATCAGTACTTATTGTATGGACATTAGTAATTCACATACTTAATTACTGATCCCACAACAATAGTTACTTGAGAACTGAATATGTATTACTTGAGTAACATGAATAAATTACTGATCTCTGTACAATGTAATGTTACAGATGTAAAATAGCTATAAATTCAGTAACAATCATAATGTGTTCAGTAATATGTATATTTGTAATAGGTAATTATTGTATGGACATTAGTAATTGACGTAATCAATAATTATAATTAGTAATTTATCTTTTCTAATCCAAACGTGGAATGATCATTCCATAAATAGAATATATGCCGACAATAATTTAAATGCGTATTTTTTAGCTTATTAAAACCGACCACCTATTTTTAAGGAAATGATTTAATTCGAATTCTTATTATGTTAATAATGCATGCACATTGTTATTGCCAAAACCGTCCCCTTCCAAATAGAACCGACACATACACGTGGCGAGCCCACGTTTGGTGCTCACCACGACCCAAATCGGCACAGTGCCCTCTGGATATGCCCTCTATATCCAAAAGACATATAATCGTTGTAGTTTCGGAATCAGAGGGAAGTAATGTATAACTTTAACTACTTCATATTCAGTTCGTTTTCCTTGTACGCCATTACCTTTAAATATATATATATATATATATATATATATATATATATATGGGATTGGGGAGCCTACACCCATGTGTAGGTAACTTACCTACACCCACCTCTTGTTTCTTAATTTTTTTGATTTTTTTTGAAATGGATCTTTAGGGGATTTACTTAGAATATTAAATGGAATATGTGTTTCAAATTTCATATAAAACAGACATTCCTAACAGCTCCATCGGAAGGGGCCGATTTCAGCAAATCTCAGACCGTTAAAATTTGACTGTCATGATGGATAAGTTAGAAGTCTCAAAATCAATTGAAATTTGAATGACGATATGGTGATATATTGTGATCTAAATTCCCCAAGGAATTAATTCAAAAAAATAAAAAAATTTGAGGGAAAAAGAGTTGGGTGTAGGTAAGTTACCTACACATGGGTGTAGGCTCCCTTTTCCCTATATATATATATATATATATATATATATATATATATATATATATATATATATTACAAATAAGAAAATATCTATCTACCTACTTGTACTTGTTCCGAAAAAGAATACAATCATTCTGATATACGTCGATTTTTAGAGCGTAAGACCAATTTTGGAAATTATTTTCATTGCATCATACTAATAAGATCAATTTTGGAAATTATTTTCTTTGCATCATACTAACTTTTCGAAATACCTGAAATACGTCCAACATATCGCTAATGCACGCAGATGTAACTCTATGTCATACTTTGATTTTAATAACTCCGATAGAAATATGCACATACTCCTTTTGTTACCAACTAGAATAATCTCTTCAACATCTTTGATAAATGTATAAAATTATCCAATCATCAACAATATCATTCTCTGGAATATCCTTTAAGATGAATATATTTTCAACAAAAGAAGCTGTCAGAGATTTCCCCCTCATCATGGGATATCTAAACTATGTAGAAAGACATCATCTGTTGCAAATAGCATGTTCTAGAACATGGAGAAGGATCCTCTACTATAGGGTCTGCTACAACAGACTTTGCATCTCACGAATTCGTACGGTAAGGGTCTACAAAAAGTACAAATTCATGGAAACCGCTCAATAAAGATCGAGCGACTCACGCCTCTACTGCAGATAGCAGACTCTGCAACAGAGAACCCTCTCTACTAGAATAGTGTGTCAATCTCGAGCTAATCCGTTCGAACATCTTCTCCAATGATTACTACACCAAATAAAATGTGATCATTTTGGAACCTCTTTATAGTCATGCATACACTCACTCCAATTATTTCATTCACCAGACTTGTAAGCTTCATAATCGTTGTGATGCTTTTTAATACAATATTTATCTATCATACCACCTAAAATTTAAGGAAGAATTTGTTAAAATAAATAAGATAAAGAAATAGACTTTCCCCTAGATGAGGAGAGAACATTTTGATAAAATTTTTAGTTATGCCCATCCCTAATGATTTTGGATATAAACAAAAATGGTAATTATGTATCGAATCTTTCTTTTAGAAGAGTTCTTCAGAATAACAATTCACCTCTCCAATACACCTCGTAAATTAGATTTTAAGGGTTAATTACACATCAATTGATGCATTAGCTAATTCTTAAAATATCAAATTGGTTTATTAGAGTGGAGAATGGTTACATCGTAATCTACCAAAGAATATCTTTATACATAAGCAAATACAATATTTATCGTAATCATTAAGACTCTCTTAGTCTGGAACCTCTGGACTATAAAAATTTAATACATATTCCACAATATACGAAATCTTATGTCAGGTATATATGCGTATTGTATGTATATACATGATACAATAAGATTCATGTATATTGCGAGAAAACATTAACCTTGCATTTACGTAATTTGGCTAATTTGTTTGCAACAATATGTCGAATTATGCACCCATCATGTGAGCTACATTCTATACAATGAAATGTTGAAATCAAATCAACGAGATGTGTTTCAAAGAAAGAAAATAGTACAAGAACACTAGAGAGGTAATTCGTATCCCTTAGGAATGTATCCAATGTAAGGGTGCTAATTGAATGCTTTTAAATTTGGTTTCACTTTAGAGTCGTTTCAAAATCTTCGAATTCGATTGAATTCTAATCAAATTTGCTAACTTAAATTCTAGTTAGATTCATTTTGAGTTTCAAATATTCAACTTCGATTCTTTTTATTTATAATTTGAAATGTTACCTGGTATTCTAAAACTTATATAAATTAGAATAAATTACACAAAAATCCCAGAAGTATTCACTCGATTTCGATGGCATACTTGAATTTTAAAAGGAAACAATGTGGTACCAATCTTTAATATTTCTCTCAATATAGTTTTGAGCTATTGTGATTTAAGGTTAGATAGACAAAACGATCAATTACATTTCAATAGTGAAGGACCACATTGAGACAGATCTTAAAGTTCTAGTACCACATTGTTACCTTTTAAAGTTCAGATGTGACATTGAAATTGAGTGTATAGTTCATGAACTTTTTTTTAATTACTCTATACATTATTTATATAAAAATGATAAAATTTTAAACGTTGTATTTTATAATTATATTTTAATATACATTACTAGGATAAGTTGAAAATCTGACAACTAATATATTATGTATAAAAGTACCTAACTTTTACGGATATTGTATGTCTTTTTCAATCTCGATTTACATCTTTTTCCATGATAAAAAATATATAATTAAAATATATAAGGCTTATTGAAGGGATATGGTATTATTGCCAAAAAGTTAAACACATTATGTCTAATTTTGTATATTGAAGCAAGATTAGATCAATCTCCTATAGAAAATTACTAAAATTTAGTTTTATTATCTGAAACAATGAGAATAACAGCAAATAACTTAGCACAGCAAAATCACTTCATTCATCGTGATGATCACAAATACGGTAAAATAAAAGTCATGAATCACATATGATTAATATACATAGGAATAATCAATATGATGGTGAGAAGAAAAACAAAGGAAGGAGCGGAGCTAGTCTACTCACTCTATCTGATCAGTAAGTACGTACTATGCCCATGGTCGATCATTTCATTTACTTGACTGACGGGAAGAACTTATAAATTACTCAAGTGATGATCGTCATAATTTGGACAATAGTAGTTGTCACCATTGATTGACTTGCAAGGATAACTGACAAAATAAGAAGATAAAAGAGTAATACTCCGATATGTTGTTGCTATATGTCCTGATGTTAAATTTATAACAATGAAAATTGCCTCATTGTAAAATTATTTTTTATTTTCGAAATTATAAATGAGTCTTTCTCATTCTTATGTTGCTACTAGTCAGTCTTATAACCAACGATTATGCATTGGCTTTCTCAAGTGTCTTTCTTTTAATCTGGTTTTGATTAGCAATGTTTGAGAATCATCATTATATGAATGGATTAGTAGTCTGTATAATTAAGTACATCCTACTCGAGTTTTTGGTTTTATTTTTTTTGGATTTTTGAGTATTTTTATGCTAATTACGTAATATCAATAATGAATATGAAAATGATAAAAACATGAAACTATATGGAAACAAGTGTTTTTACAAGGTATTGAGCTCAACTTACGGCTTTTAGGTATATGAATCCGAGATTCATCAGTTACCCACATAATTATATTCGTTATTCAAAAATATTTCTGCAACGAATATTATTAGTTGTTATAGCAATGAATTTGTTCATAGATATATGCATGTTTTGTTGTCGTGATCGGAGTATCTAAAAAATATTTAGCTGATGTTGATTCATACTGTAAAAATACATATGCTTAATATATTCATGTAATTTGAAGTTCTCAATCCATCAATGCATCCTAAAATATAGACCTGACCGAAATGCGGGTCGGGCCGAGGTTCAAAAATCTCTGTCCAAAGCCCTCCATGGATTGGTCCTTGGCCTATTTTGTTCTTTTTCTGTTGATTTTTTAATGGTAATTAATAAGTACAAATGATTTTATTACTACATTTACAAATGATTTTATTATTACCATTTATACTTTATATAATTAATATAAGTAGTTTACATGTTACTTGACATATAAACTATTAAATTTTATTTAAAGTTAGTGTCACATGAAAAACCTGAAGTGTATCATATTAGTACATGCATTATTCAGCTTATATTTATATATTTTTTATTTTTTACGGGTCAGGTCAACCCATATCTTAAATATCCTAGCCTAAGCCCGACCCCTGAGCGTGTTGGACAGGCGGGCCCCCAGTACGTTGGTCAGGTCTATTAAAGTGCATGAATGCATATATACACATGCTTAATAACACGTATGCACACATACTTATATATGTTTGTCAACAAATACTCCTTGCCTTCATATGCATACATGCATGCATGTGTGTCTATGGAGCTCAATGAATCAAGCCGGCCCCAACTCAGGCTCAAACTCGATAGGAAAATCGTGTTTTGAGCCCTAGAATGTTGGCTCGAGCTCGAACTCATCAGATTTGAGCTGGCTCATGAATCTCTTAACGAGCTGTGAACTTATTGAGCTGACTCACAAATCTTGTAATGACCTGCAAACAAGGATAAGATCTATCCAAATATAAATCCGTACAAACATTTCAAGAGCTGGAAACAAATATAAGGTCTATTTAAATATAAAACCTGTTGGAATTAAATATTTCTTAACCAAAAATCTAATCAAAATTCGTGTTCTTATTCTCAATATATCTCTTGCACACATGTAATGATCACTACAACAAAATTGAGCTATAGTGACGGTTTTGAAAGAATCCGTCACTAAATTAGTTGTTGTTAAATATATAATGACGATATTATTCCTTGTAAAATGAGTTTTCGTACTCAAAATTAGCAACGAATATCATATCTGTCGTTATATCATTAGCAACGGTCCACATAGCGACATTTATCCGTTACTATTTTTCAAAATATCAACTAATCGTCGCTATTTTTTTAGTTCAAAATTGAGCGACGATTAGTTGAAATTTTGAAAAATAGCAACGGATAAGTGTCGCTATGTTGACAACGAATAATATCGTCATTATATATTTAACAAGGGCTAATTTAGTGAAGGATTTTTTCAAAACCGTCACTATAGATCAATTTTTTTGTAGTGGATTCAGTGTGAATCAAAGCATATGCAGCACGGTTAAAAACCACATGAAGAGTTACACAAATTTTTTATAACATAGATCAATTTGAAAATTTGCAAAGCATCAAAGTGGGCACCATTCTTTACTCGTGTAGGACAGTAGAAGTTATGTAGCGAATGAAGGCTCGCCTTTGGATATGTCGGAGACTTGATCAGATTTAAAACAAATAAGAAACACACCTTGGTGGAAAGCAAGCAGATTTGAGAATGGTCGCGACACGATCCAAATTCTACGGTCCCAAATCCAATGCGTGGATGGAGGGGGAGACGGAGGAGCAAAGACTGAGAGGGAGACGAAGGGGGAGAAGGTGGAGATTCACGTCGGGCTCGCGAGTGGAGAGAGCGGAGAGGGAAGCCGGAGGAGGGGGGCGGAGAGGACTTTGTACCATTGTAGGGTTAGGGTTAGGGTTAGAGAGGAGAGGGAGAGGGCAGGTCACGTGTGAGAGAGTGGGAGAAAGTAGGGCACGATGGCGACGACACCAGTGGTTCTGTGGTTACCTTGTAATTTTGTGAACTTTTACATTATAATCTATCGAGTTACCAATTGAGTTCTCGAGTTGAGCACCACCTAACTCGAGCTCGATAAACTTTACGAACCAGAAATCCAACTCGAACTCAAGCTTGTTATGTTTTTCGATTTGGGCTCACAAGCTCTTAACGAGTTGAGCTCATCGAGCTTGAGCTTTCCTACATGCATCTATATACATGCTGTACAATTGTTTATGCAATATGTAAGCATCATATTTACAAGCATGACCTCAAATTTCGCCGGCATGAAAAAAATGAGTCCTACTAACCGATCGAAGGACTCGTCATCGATATAACCAAATTGAAATATTGAGTTGAGTTTTGATTGAATTTGCGTTGGCTTGTTAACCAAATATGATGGATGAAATCGACATTTAAAGCCTTTTTTACAAATAGTTGTGACAATAAATATGACAACACGTATACCCATAGGAAAGTTGAATACATGTATATATATACCTCTGTGTATAAAAGAGAGAAACCATGAGTCGTGCATGGTCGTCTCCCTCAGACTTCACATCAGCATTTACCACAGATGAGATTCTTCGGAGGATAAATGTGGCGAGGCTCCCCATGCATGCAATTGCTATTTCTTTGTTGCCTTGCACAGATGAGATATCTATATCTACGTCCTCATCTACATTTATGTGTATATAGAGAGAGATATCTATATATATTTACTTGTGCATTGCCTATATATCTGTGCGCAGGGGATGTCACTATCCAACAGTTATCCAACCAACCCAAAACCACTCTGCCTATCAATGGTGCCATCAATGCAACCTTTGACTGAGGCTTTATCTTGTCGTCCCCTATTGCATGCCCGTGTTTTTTTTAATAATCCAAGGAATCTTCTTGATGCTCATTCAAAATATTGTGCTCAAATTGTCATGTAGTTATCTTACCTTCACTGTTTACATATGTTTGAGATGTTATAACTTTCCCAATTATGTTCGTAGCGTTCTCATTATAGTATGACTTATCACTTATTTTCAGTAACAGTAGATATTGAATGTTCTGGATGACCATTTTCTCGCATCCCTTTGTAAATAGTCATTTCCATTATTTGAGGCAACTGTCTCCATCTTTTGGGTAATCATCTACCCTGTGCCAACTACATGGACCTAAACTTGTGCCGTTTTCAAGGAAAATCTTATTTACAACTTGTCGTGTTCGAGCCTGATTAGATCCATCACCACCCAAGATGCATGTCTCGTTGCCAATTACTAGGCTATAGTACTTATAACTCACTCTATATTGTAAGTTTTCTATATAAGACTATATTTGAGGACTATGCTATAACTAGTTAGTTGTAGTTCATAAGATGCGAACATGGATCTTTCGAGTGAAGTCAGGTGTAAAGTTCTTAGCGATTAAGGTGCTCGTTGTTATGCTTTTGTAATTGCAGATGAGGAGAGAAGGGGATGCAAGATAGATTTTGTAGATACATGTAGCCACTCTTTCGTCGAGCTTTTCATTGTGAAAATCGATGGATAGTGGAGTATTTGATCAATCATAGAACATCAAAATGAGAGAGATTCTCGTTGATCTCAAGTTCGACTTCTAACGATTTTGATATGTAGATCAAGAGAATTTACCATACATGCATACACACAAACATACAGTTCATAATTTGGTGTGGGCGAGGATGTCGTCTTTTCATCGTCTCTACTTCCATCTGAAATCCAAGTTAGTAATGTGAATGCAAGCCAATATAAGAAGCCAACTAATGGAGACTATGCACAATCCTTTCTCACATACTAGCCAAGTTGCCAACAACAAAAGCTTGTCAGCGAAAATATCCTCCCTTGGTCGACATGCCAATCCGATTCGAGGTATGTGTGTTTCACGACGCGTGTCTCCTCCATACTCCCCATTCATGCATTGTTCCCTACTTCCATGGTGAGCTACATCTCTCAAAATACCCATATATCCCTCCCCTATTCACCCAAAACTTCTTCCCTTCGGATGACATCTACGGTCCATGTCGTGCCACAACACCTCGTCGTGATGCACGCGCACGTGTGGTGCCTTTACATGAGCAAAATGAGGGGCTTTTGGAGGGCATATGGGGACCCCTAGGGCATGGGTCCAATGGCCTTGAGGGAAGGCATCTCATGTGACAATGCCAATATGTGGAGTATGTGTCAAGCTTTAGTTTTATAATAATATAAATGCTAAGGATAAATAGTTGAATGAAATAGTTTGCATACATGCCTGATGTATCACATTTGAAAATGGAAGAGAACACTAGATGAAAATTTTACCTCGAGGGGTTGGTAAATTTTGTTGGGATTTCATTAAATGTAGTTTTATATTTGTACATGGCTCTTGGGATATAAAAGGCCCATGGTTTGGATTCCATTGGTTTATAGAGGAGTAAAAGTACCAATAAAAATGTGGAGAAAGAGGGATAGGGAGAAAGTGAACCCGAAATCTTAAATCTCAAACTCTAAACTCTAAACCTTAAGTTCATGTAAAAGAGGCTTTAGATCAACATCATTATACTTTCCTCGATGGCTTAAACAAGACATTAGAAGGGTAAAGAATATGTGTGGTCTCTTATAACATAATCATGATTATAAGTTTTTATATCATTACACGCCAGAAGGAGTAATCTTTACTTCGATCATGTAGATTAAAATCATTTGTAGAGAAGTTCGTTGTAACTTTGTGCAAAAAGAAAGGAAAGAGTTAATCAAACCTCTCCAACATTTGGTATTCGAATAGTTCTCTATGTAGCTATCTTGGATATGGTTTGCATGCCATGTCTTATCCTTCATTGTATCCTCTTAATAGTGTAACTTCTAACCTCTACTAGACCCAATCCCCTTCATCTTATAGTAGGTTCGGGTAACTCGTGTTCCTTTGATAGCATTCACTTAATCATAGTAACGTGACATCGACGTTGCTGCCAACCATATTATGCTCCATTTTCAAAAGCTCACAAATATTATCCTCAATAAACATGGCATATCCTATAGTGGATCGACAGTCCTCCAGAGAGCTAGCATAGTCAGAATCTATATAGGCGGAGATATTAGTGTGCCCATTCACCCCATATAAAAGTCCACATCTGGGAGATTCCTTCAAATATTGAAGGATCAAAAGAACATCCTACCAATGACTGTAAAGAGGCTTCTCTATATGCTAACTGGCTCTGCTCACAGTGTATGATATATCTTGCTTAAAAAGGCTAGAAAATATCCTAGAACTCACGTTTTCCCTTGAAGAAGGGTTGAAAAACCTCAACAAATAGCAAATTTGGATTCCTGGAAGTACTGGGCAGTGTTAGCGGGAGGGTTGTGACCTCTTGACGACACTAGAGGGCCTCCGTAGATAGTTCCAGCAGCATCAGTAGGTGCTGGAGATGCTTCTTTGGGGTCAAACTGCTATACTGGAGGCAATTGGAGGGCCTTGCACGGGGCTGTAGTTTGGAGAAGAGAGATGAATGAGATTTCTATTCCATATTGTTAGGATCTCTTATATAGAAAGAAAACCCTAGAGAGTACAAAATAAAAATTATATAAATATCCTCGAGGGGTTACATAACCTGAAGGATTTAAGGGTTGCAGAACCTGAAGGGTTACGAACACAATTGAAGTTTAGTAACTCTAACAATAACTAATCTGAAATTTATCCTGCGATGTGGGTTCATTTTAAAATCCGAATATGGATACAAATATAGATACATTACGGATATTAGAAATTGCAGATCATATCCTTAAATACGTATACAAATATGAAAATGATTAATCATAATTCAGATTCATATATTTATCAAACGGAAAATGATTGTCTTGTCTACAATAGATGTCCTTTAGCACTTGCATTCAGTAGGATAATGCTTGTAAAGTTGAAATTAATAGATAATTAAATCGAATTAATAAATTATAAATATAATAATATAAAAAATATAGTATTATACTAAATTTAATAACTTGTATAATATGTGATTAAATAATATAAAGATCTATATTTTTCCTACCACTTTAAAATGACATAGATGCAATATATTGGAAGTAATCATGTAACATATTTGAAGATAAACGCACTAGTTGATGTATGTATTTCTAATACACATATATTTAGCAATACTAATATTTGATATCAGTGTCCGCCAAAAAACGCATTCATATTCACCAAAATAAAAAAGTCATATCTATATCTGTCTGAAAACGGATACGATGACTGACAGATCAGACACATATGATTATTTTCGGATATGATTGCAACCCTATCATTCATGCATCGGACTTACTCTGATTTTTAGCCTACCAACATATTTAATTAACTTACAAACCTTATTCCTTATTCCCGGTGTGCAAACAGAAAGGAGAATAACACCTAACCACCATTATCCATCATTATTCCCTCTTATTCCTATCTTATAATCGAACATAAATAATGTCTTATTCCACCTCATTATTCCTCTTTATTCCCCTACCGAACGACCCTAGCTCCGTTTGGTTGTAAGGTTGGACAGGATTGGGTTGGGATGAGATATCCCTGTGAGGAGAATTGGGAGGGTTGGAAGGAGGGGTACTCCGAGTTGGACCAACCCAACCCTGCCTAATTCTGGGGTAAAAGTAATGATGTGATTGGACAACATTTAAGAGGTCATGATGTAAAAAGAGCAAAAATAAAATACAATTTGCAAGTGTCATGTTCTAAGAAGGATGTGATCACCACATGATCCGCGTAATCCTCTGATACCATTAGGTAAAATAATCAGCACACATATATATGGGAGATCTGTGCTTATCTTAGTTCCCATCCAATGGAGACAATGGGCCAACACTCCTCCTCCCTTGTTTTCTACTGAGATTACATTCCCCAACACCAACATCCACATATTTTATCCATTTGATCCAACATCAGCTCTAATTCCCATGCTCAAATATAATCTAGGCTTTATGCTCTCCATCACAAGCTGTGCATATCATATTTTAGGTTTTTTGCATCTTTACCCCCGAAATCATGTCCCATCACACCATAACCCTCTATACCAGGGTCACGGTGTAATTACAGAGATTATAGAGGTTAATGTGCAATTGTACACGATTTTAAGGGCAAAATTCCCCACATGAACTTTACTAAGCAGATCGTAACTTTGCTACAAATATCATTCGTTGTTATACATTTAACATAAATTTTAATGGAATATTTTTGAAATAAGGGGCATGAGTCCAAACACAGAGAAACAACAAACAATCTGTCTTATTAAATTGCAATTCACCTAGGGCCATGTTCGTTTGGAGAATAAGCAATGAAATAAGGGTCAAATCCCTGTTCGCAACGATTCTCGAGAGTACGGCTATTTTCATCTACATTTCATTAGTCAGCCTTTATTCCACACTACTCACTCTTATTCCACTTTATTCTCTTTATTTCTATCTTTCCAATTGAACAGAGAATAGATCTGTATTTTCTTTATTCCACATCATTATTCTTGTTTATTCTCGAACCAAACGTCCCCAAGGAGATTATTTCGTCACAGCCCATCATCCATCGTCGTGTATCGAGTACGCAGCTTATGACATGAGCTCAAGTACCTTCGCATCTGATCGTATGTGAACCTTGAGTCGG
Source organism: Ottelia alismoides (assembly GCA_037367405.1). NCBI lineage: Eukaryota > Viridiplantae > Streptophyta > Magnoliopsida > Alismatales > Hydrocharitaceae > Ottelia > Ottelia alismoides. The sequence continues at coordinate 2,070,832 of JAZKJV010001376.1, forward strand.
AGAGCTATTCTATATCAAGATGTGAAATCAAGCCCCCGAACTTGTAAGAGTTTGTTTGGTTGTAGGGTTGGGTTGGGGTACTCCTGTGAATAGTAAACTGTGAGGAGGGTTGGAAGGAAGGGTATCCCGGGTACCCCAACCCAACCCTGCAACCAAACGAAGCCTAACGGGTGTGTCCCTGCGGCATCGAGAGACATAGGGCCGGCTCGCACCCGACCCAAATTCGATCATTTTCTGGAGTTAACTCAGGTTCTAACCATCTAAGCAGAACGCAGTTAATTTGCGAACAAAACTCCTCGTTAACTTTTTTTTTACATAATATACTGGCGTATTTACAAAATGCCTCATTTAGTTATTAATACTTGCTTTATGCTGATCTTTTAAATGCAAAAGGTACACATAAATATGTGGATATTATATTAAAATATATGTATGCACCCCATTACATCAAAATACAAAATTGGTAGCCATCTAAAAGCCCCAAATTGCCCCTCCAGATGGCTAACCTGGTCAGTAATGGCAATGCTCCTCAGAGACACCCCAATTTAAACATAAACCCCGCGAAAAAAAGAGAATGACCATAACACCCTCCGCGTAGACACAGGGACGTATGGGTCATGGAAACTACCGCATTCTACACAGAAAATTAAAAAAAAACCCTGGAACTTTTAGCCGAACCCCCATTTTAATACAAATATTTAGATCCATACCCCTAGACTTTCTAAGAGAGGGGAGACCTGTGGGGCGCTCCCTTCCGCCTACTGCTCAAGGACAGCACTATCTGCGGCAGCAGTCCCCCGCCATTGCCGCCGCCTGCAACAGACTTCTTCTTCTTCCCGATCTCCCCGCCCGCCGAGGGCCCGTCGGATCCGCCTGAGTAGGCGGTGGCTGCGAGGTCGGTGTACGTGAGGGGATCCTCGAGGATGGAGTTCGGCGTGATGTGCCCCCCACCCTCGTCGTCGAGGAGGTCGGAGCCGTCCATCCGGAGGCTCTCGAAGCGCGAGAAGGCGAAGTCGGACTCATCGAAACGGTAGAGGATGCTGGAGAGGTCCTGCCCTTGCACCATTACATGGTCCACCTGCACCATGCAAAACGAAGCATCTCGTGTTGCTTAATTGCCCCTCGCAGTTTTACATAATCGCAATTACATCCCCCGTATAGTTTTGACACGAAATATATTTAAAATTATGAGGGCCAATTAATAAAGTACCTCAGTTGTAATCCAAATGTCTTACAAAAGTTCCAATTTTAGATAATTTACACGATAAAGTGATTTTTAAGTATTTTGGGGAAATTTTAAAATTGTATAAAAGTCAAATCGTTTTATTTAGCATCTCAATTTTCATTATAATTTAAAAACCTCAACACGAGAACCATATACGAAGTTTTACATAAATGCCCTATAAGCTTGTCATATTGCAGAGATATCCCCGTAAGTCTTTGTAATTACATTCATAATCTGTACGCTTGAGTTATTTGCATACAAGCCCTTATATTTTTTACCCGGGATGGAATTTTTGCGTATGCACCCCTATAAAATATGTAATGAATATATACCCCTTCGATTATGCGATTAACTTACCTTGCAGGAGAGGGAGCAGAAGTGGAAGGGCTCCTGGAGGATCCTATCACAGGTGAGGCATATGTTGCCTGAGCCCTTGAAGGGTCTCGACTGCGGCCGCTGCTTGAGGAACACCACCTTCGCGCTGTTTATGGTATAAGGCTGCAAATCGATCAACCCGAATCTCAAATGGATCAGCTCGATTCCGACGAAAAGAACTCGAAACAACGTCCAATTTCCTCACCTGGACGTAGGAGCAGTCGATCAGTTTCTCGAGATCGTCGAGCCGGACGACGTCATTGTAGACATACCGACGGACCTGGAATTCCGGATCAAGTGAGGACCCACATGCAAATAAGTAGAATTATGAGGAGTGTTGCATAAATTGGAAGATTTATGGGGGGTCCAGGACGCTAGAGGACAGTCAAACAGTCAAGTGTGCAGAGCTCTTGTTTCCCAAAATACCCTTCCTCCGAAATTTGTTTGGATTTTTTGCACCCTAATGATTAAGAAATCATGACATTACGCACAACACCACTTTTTTAAAATTTCTCTCTCCCCCTGAAAAAGTGTCATGACCACCCTATTATTGCCTGATAATTAGGTCTGGTAGTATATAGTATTCCACGGTGAAAAGATGAAGAATTTGGGTAAATTTTCTTACAACTTTCTCTCTCTAAGAAGAGAGAGAGAGAGAGTAGTGGCGATTTCCAAGAAAAGGGATGGCACTTAATTTTTACCTGTACCTTGGAAGAATCACAGCCCGGTTTCAACCTCCCACATATGGAAAAAAACCTTCCAAAAGGGCTCAGACAACTACAAAAGCCAAATTTCTTTGGCATTCCCCCATTTAATCTTTACACACAATAGTATTTTTATTACAGTTTAACTCCAAAAACTTCCAAACTTGGTCAATTTTCAACTTTGACCACACGAAACAAAAAAGCAAAGAAAATCCTGGAGAAAATTACCCTGAAAATCATCCCAACAAAAATTGCTCCATTTTTCATGGGAAAAAATTATAGCAATCAGCTCTACAAATCCTCGAACGTGGTCAAATTTAAACGCAAGGATATTGCATATTTGCAACTTTGATTCCCCCAACAAAAATATAAGAAAATCCCGCAAAAAATCACACGAAATTCTACACGAAAATAGCTAAATTTCAACTTCACGACGTTAAATTGGTTAATTTGCGAAAAACCATCCAACAAAGGCTAACTTTCCTGCTGGCCCAGGAAAAATCCACGACAAGAAACAGGTCAATTTGCAACTTCGTTCTCTTAATTTATATATATAAACAAATTCGTCCAGAGCTTCCAGATCCAGGTGAGCACAGTAAAAACCCACGTAATTCTCCTCCTTTGTTTTTCACCACGCGGTGATTTTATTAAAATTGAGCCTTCGCGCTTCTCAAAAACTGCAAACGGGTCCCTCACCTGGAGGAGGGGGTGGTGGCGGTGGGCGGAGCTGGAGGCGCAGTGGGGGCATATGCTGCAGCAGCACTCGAGGCAGAAGATGTTCTTCTCGTTCTTCTTCCTGCTCTCGTGGGAGGCGCAGCCCACGAAGAAGGTCTCGCCCACCAGAGCTCCGAGCCAAGCGGGTGGCCTTGCGACGGCGGCGGTGTAGCCGAGTGAAGAAGACCCATAAGAGTCTCTCACCATCTTCGCGCTGATGGGTCGTCGCAGCTCTATCAGATGCGGGAGTAGTGAAGTGGGGAGAGCTCAATTCGGATTCCTAGTGGTTTGGGTTGAGAGGAGAGGGAGGGGGGAAGAGTGAGAGGGAAGAACCCTAACGACCCTGCAACTGGTATTTATAGGACAGGGAGGGGGAGGGGAGGTAGAGAGAGGGAGGGAGGGAGAGGGAGAATGGGGGTGAGGCTGAGGGCTTTGCTTTTGCTGTGCTCTGCTGCTGCTCTCTGTTTTTGAAAGGAGGAAACTACCAATGGAGGTGAGAGAGAGAGAGAGAGCAGTAGAGAGAGAGAGAGAGGGAGGATGGTTTTTTAGAGGTGAATAAATTGGATGCTTAAAAAAATATTGGATTTTTTAGAGGTGAGTAAATTGGATGCTTAAAAAAATATTGGACCAAGGTCCTTAATGTAGGAGGGAGTAAAATAAGAACATGACAAAACGCAGGGGGCTAGTGCCAAATAGCAACTAATGGGAGACAGTAACGGAAGAGGATATAGATGTCATTTTCTTGTATACGACGAATACGCACGTTGAAATCAAACATTCGACGAATACTACTACGAATACGATTTTAGTATCCTCAATTTTAACGAATACGAACACTACGATAAATTTAATGGATAATTCGAATCTTTGTCATTGTATCTTTTCGATGGTATAGTAGATATAACGAATAGTATTCGTTGATAAATCATTTTTTGTTATTGTAATTAGCAATGAATGTTATATTCGTTGTTAAATATTCATATAGCAACAATTTTTCCTTCACTTGTTCGTTAAAATTGTATTGATCGTTGCTAAATTTAACAATGATTATAGGAGAAATTAAACGACTAATTTTTAATATATGATTCATTGTGAGGAATGTAAGATCGAATACAATACTCGTTGTGAATTTAAAGAACCAAGCAATGAATATTTGTTGGTATATATTTAACTACGAACAAATTTGCCAACGAATATTGATTATTTGTTGCCTAAGGTCAATTTTGTTATCGTGGAATATGAATATGAATGCTCGAATTTTGGAGGATACAAATTTAGATACAAATAGGAATGCAAGTACAAATGTTCGATTATTGGAGGATGTCGTTACGAATTTGATATGATTATAAAGAAGTGCGGTAAATTTTCTTTTATTCTTTATTTATTTTCTAAGTCAATTGACATCATTAAAATTCGTAAGTTAGTTTGTTTGTCAAATATTTGTATTCGAATTGTGAATTATCAATATTTTTTGCATTTGTTTGTACTTTGAGGATATGATTCATCATTTTGCACATTTGTATATATTGCTATTCATATTGTATATATATTCATATTTTAAAAAGGATAAAAATATAGTAACACATGTATTCGTATTCATATTCACCATTTTCATCCCTAACTAGGATGCACATTCATGTTCTTTTGCGAGATAACATCCATTTATCTTAGAATAGGAAGACTTCTACTCAAGATAAGATATCACACGATAAATGATCGATTATCTAAGAATAAGGAGAAGATTTTTGAAATCAATATCTTGTTACTCGTTGTAACGCATACAAAACTTTTAAAAGAATGTATAATGATTAATGGTAAATCACATTATGATATTGTTGATGTATACTAAAGTTATAACAATTGTCTTTTATACAACTAAGATTAATAGTAGATCAAGTGATGATATTGTTATACTATACAAATATTTTTACAAATCAACATAATATTTTACGTTATGACATTTTGTTTATATAGCAATGAGGAGAAGAGATCTGTTGTGTTGCAAAGCCGCAAAATAACCCCATAAGAGAATTTAACAATCTAACATCGCTTGTTAGTCATAGATGTGTAAACAACATGGTTGGTAAAATAAATAAGGGTTTCCGAGATTACTATAAGTAGATGGTGGAATCTTCAATTGAAGCAATCAAGCTTTAGGGAGAAGATTTTAGAAGATTTATCTTGGGATTGTAACGGAAGTGAAAATGAGAGGTGGTAGCATCTTGTATCTGAAAGGTAGCCAAAGAGATGTTAGACAAGTCAAAGGGGGGAGTTTCAGGTCAAAAGAAGGCTTGGTGGTGGAGTTGAGGGGTGCAAAAGAAGCTCAAAATTAAAAGAGCATGCTTTAAAGCTATGTCTAAGTATAGAACAGAGGAAACTATCACAAACAACAAAATAGTGAAGAAGAAAGCAAAGAATGTTGTAAGCGACACTAAGTTAAAAGCTTGTGGAGTTTTGTACAAACATCTCGACTCTAAGGAGGTTATAAGGCCATATTCAGGTTGATCAAAGCAAGAGAAAGAAAGATCAAAGACCTTTCTCAAAAGTTATGCATTAAGGATGAGGAAGGTCACATGCTTGTTACTCAAAAAAATATAGAGACTAGATGAAAACGGTATTTTCATAAGCTTTTTATTGGGGAAGTAGAGAGATCATTTTGGGAGATCTAGCTAGTAGTAAAAGTTACTTAAATCATGCAAGCTATAGACGAATAAAAGGAAGTAAGTAGAGGAGGCTTTGAAGGTTATGAGACATGGAAAAGGTGTAGAACCTGATGACATTTCTATTGAAGTAGTTTTAGGGAAGCGTGATTTGACTTGGATTACAAATTTATTTAATATTATTTGACAAAGCAAGAAAATACTTGAAGATTAGAGGAGAAGTATTGTGGTGCCTCTTTATAAGAACAAAAGAGACATTCAAAATTGTTTAAATTCAGAGGTATCGTGTTGATGAGTTACACTATGAAATTTTGAGAATGCATGATCGAAAGAAGGTTGAGGCAAGTTTCCATAGTAAAAGAAAATCAATACAGATTCGTGCTAGGTCGCTTAACTATTGAAGCCATCCACTTGTTGAGGAGAACAATGGAGATTTATAGAGTTAAAAGGAAGAAACTCCATATGATTTTTATTGATTTGGAGAAGGCATGTGGTTCTGTCCCACGGGAGATATTATGAAGAGTTTTTGAGAAGAGATAAGTGCATGTCATATATATCAACATTGGTATGCATCAAGGTTGAACTTTAACTACATTCCTTTTTTTTACTTTGATTATGGACGAGTTGACAAGTCACATTCAGGATGAGAAACCTTAATGTATGTTATTCGTTGATGATATTATGTTGATTGATAAGGTCTAGAGGCATGTAATAGAGACTAAGGATTCCGTATAAATAGGGTTAAGATTGAATATATGGAGTGCACTTTTGATGGAAGCAATGGTGAAGGAATTGAAGTAAAGATTGGTGACGATAACATTCAGGAGAGAGATACTTTTAGATACATGGGATCTATTTTGCAACTTGATGGGAAAATTGATGGAGTTGTTACAAGTAGACTAAATGCAGGTTGGCTAAAGTGGAGAGGAGCCTCTATTGTTCTCTATGATAAGAAAATTCCTTTGAAAATCAAAGGAAATTTTACAAAGCAGACATGATACCTATTATGCTCTATGGATCTGAATGGTGGCATGTGAACCATAAACATATACAAAGAATGACAGTAGCAGAAATGAAAATGCTAAGGTGGATGTATGAACGCATGCGTAAAGATCGGGTTCGGAATGATACAATCAGAAGGAAAGTTGGTGTACCTCCGATCAAGGATAAGATGCAAGAAAATCGCTTAAAGTAGTTTGATCATTTACAAATGATGCCAGTTGATGCATCAGCGAGGAGATGCGAGTTTTCAGATGTTGAGCCTGTTAAGAGAGGGTGTGGAAGGCTCAATAAGTATTGGAATAAGTCTATATGAAGCGATCTTAGTTTTTTTGATATAAGCACTAAATTGACCCAAGATAGATCTAAATGGAGGCATAGAATCCATGTAACTGACCCTACTTAATCTGGGAAAATGCTTTGTTTAGCAGTTGACCCTACTTGCTTCCACACAACTGTTAGGTAGCATAGCTAGTTGCTACCCCTCACATCGGTGTTATCACCATTGATTTATGATGCTTGAGTATATTGCCTTGGAATCTCTTTGATTCTCTCCCCCATATCATAATGGCCACAAATCTAGAGATAATACCATTGATATCCGCTTCTTCCATGGTGATTAGGGAAACTTCCATCAAATTAAAAGGTGTAAATAACTACGTACTCTTGTCTCGAGCCTTCAAGGTTGTCATGACAATTAGAGGAAGATCTATATTGAGATAAAGGCACAACTAAAAAGATGCATAAAATGAATATGATTCATGGTTGCGTGACAACCACTAGGTCGTGGCATGGATAATCAATAGTTCTGAGCATCACATTGCCATCAATCTTCTATAAGAAGAGACAATAGAGGATATATGGTATGAATTTCCTTAGATGTATTCTCAAGAGATAACCAAATTCCATCTCATCGATATTTACAAGCGAATTTGATCTGTTCCTTAGAGAGATTCATTGCTAATGAAGTACTTCCGCCTGATCAGTGGCACATATAAGGAACTCACAATATTTCAGACCGTCTATTGTGCCATACACGTGATAGAGAGATCTAAGTAGCAGGTATAGATTCCTTTCCCAAAAACATTATCGTTATCATACAACGAAGGAGAAATTCCTCACATATGATAATGCTCCATTCATTAAAGTGAGTTGACCACCTGCAACAACTCGAGACAACTTAGACAGTCAAGGCTTACTTCTGTTGCAGATGACAATACTTTTCTCATGACATTTGGATATAGTGATTGCCCCAGATCTCATAGAGGATAAGGTCGTAGCACTGACAGTGATCATGGTCGCACATACCCTCTTTGAACTCACTACCACAACCCACAAAGTCCTATTAACCTTCTCATAGGTATTGGGAAAAATTGGGCAGGCCTCCACATGCTAAAATGGAGTCTTATTTACCATGATGTATGTGCATCAAAGGTTGCTACTAATAAGGGACAGATGGACAAACTATCAAACTTTTTGCCACGGGCTACTATCGCCGCGTGCAGCCTCCACAAAGCCCTCTTACATCTAAGTGTACTCCTATTACGAATTGGGTACAATCTAAGGTATGATAGTTGATTCTACTTTTGCCTCTACACCAACATAGATAACTGACTTCGAAGCATCTACTCATTTAACAGGAGAAGATAGCTTTCTAACTTTCCCAGAAGCTTTATCCACTCTGAAGTATGTTTGCTTAACAAAAGGTGCATATTCAATTATCATGTCTCTTGGGACTATGGAGTTCTTATCTAATCTCTCCAGGGTCTTTTGTGCTCTTCATTTTCCTTTGAGCTTAATATATGTACATAACTACGTTTCGAGCTCAACTGCCAAGTGATTTTAGATGAGTATTTGATTATATTCATGACATCCAGATGATGTAGATCTTTAGTAGGGGTATGAGAAAAATGTGCTATTCTACCTTGATGTTCATGTTGATTTAAGTTTGGTTGGTGTTATATCCGATTTTGCCGACCCATTCTTGTGGAATTTATCCCTTGGTCACTCGTCCACCAGAGGTTTCTCTAAGATGTTTCTCGAATTAATTTCACTAAAGACCTTTGAGTGTGAAGCATGTTAGTTGGTAAATACCATAAAGCTTCTTTTCTTCAGAGGATTTAGCCTTGTTGTTCCTAGCTTGTTTTAATAGTTCATTGTGACATTTGTAGGCCTTCTTCGATGCCTATTGCAAGTGGTTACGAGTATTTTATCATTTTTATTAATTATTATAGAAGATCCTTTTAGGTGTATTTATTTAAGAAATATTTAGATATAAATAAAACTACAAAATCCTCTTTTGAGTATAGGAACCCTCCTCGGAGTGCATACAAATTTTCTAAACTAATAATACTTTTGAGTTTGTTCTATAGAAATCGACCACTTTCATTCCCACCTAGGGCCTTCTTCATAGACTTCATGTACATACAACTTGAACAGAATGGGGTGGTGGAGAGAAAATTCGATCATCTTCTAAATATTGCTCGCACCCACTTAATCGTATGAAAGCCTCTGAAATCTTTTAGGGAGAGACCATTCTTATTGCGATGTACTTTGTTAATCGAGTGCCCTCTTTTATTCTCAATCGAATGACCCTTCACTTTTTACTATAAAAAGATGAAATCTTTCCTAATTTTGTTATGAATATTTGGTTGTATTGCTTTTTATTATAACTTTAGCATCAGAGAAAGTTTATTTGCTACTGTAGTCAATTCTGTCTTTCTAGGGTATTCTTAAATGAAAAGGATACATATAGTATGATATTGTTAGTCATTGCTATGATATTTTTGTTGATGTCATCTTTTTTGAATAGGCTAATTATCTCTCTAAGTCTGCTAATAAGATTGCTTTGGAATTACCCCCGATGAGCACTAAATACAGTTTTTGTTTATCCCCGTATCCATTTCTATCTTGCAGGTTGATGAGTCCTATTCAAGTTATCGACCACTACAAATCAGAATGCTTCTACGTGCAGACCTTTCTATTGTACTATGGAAGTCTAAGAGGCAATATACTCTACATATCTTGTTACATTTTACTTTGAATGATAGTCTACCCAACCATGTCGAGATTTTACATATTCTCTTATGGAAATAGCTATTCCTTCCGGTCGTCACACCACTATTCATAACTGTGGTTGGAAACATTCTATGGATGAAGATATGGAGATACTTACTTCTAGAGGCATGTGAAATGTGAGATGTGATTCTAGTTGCTTGCAAATGGGTTTTTATAACCAAATAATCACCCGATGGATCAATTGACAGGTTGAAGGCATGACTAGTTGAAGAGGGTTTCACTTATACATAAGTCATTGCCTTATTTGAGACATTTTCTCCAGTGGCCATGATGGAGTCCATTCACACGATTCTATCAGTTGTGACCAAGAATGTCTTCCTATACGGAGACCTTGAGGAGGAAGTATATATGACATAGCTACTAGAATATTCTGTTGAGGAGTAATATGTATGCGGTCTGTATAAGGACGCGTATGGATTGAAGTAGAGTCCACGAGCTTGATTTGAAATACTCACTTCAGAGATTATCTCTCTAGGCTTTCCATAAGACTAATGTTCCTGAGGTATCGTGATACTTTCAATATTTTATATTGCCATCATTGGTGATGGCAATGCAAGTATTTATGAGACTAAGACCTTCTTCCATAAGGTATTTGTGATCAAGGACCTTGACCATCTTCGGCATTTTTTAGGGATTGGAGTGATCCACATGGTAGAAGGATTGTCTTTGTCATAAAGGAAGAACTATTTGGATATTCTTGTAGATGATGGTTTACGTGGCAATAAACCATCCTCCATTCTATGCATGTTACTTCCACCGATCCCATGTTTGAGGATAACACACTGTTTAGAAGTCTAGTGGGAAAATCCGTATATCTTATTGTTACTCGACCTAATATTTCAGATGTTGTGAGCAAAGTTGATCAGTACATTGAGAAGTGACAATACAATTATCGGCATGATGTTTTTGTATTCCTCCGATGTATGAAGGATTCCCCAGGAAATGGCCTATTCTATGGGGTCAATGAGCACACCAACATATCATCTTACACAAATGGTAGCTTCTTCTGAATATTGGCGACCCATCGCTGATTATGTTATGTTTGTTGGTGGAAACCTTGTCATGGCAATAGAAAGTAGATAGTAGTCTCCAGAATAAATGCAGAAATATAACATAGACCGATGGACCATGTCACATGTAGGATCACCTGGGTCATCTCCTTTTTTTTACAAGAACTCGAATTGCCTATCACAACCTCGATTCCTCACTAGTATGCCAACCAAATCGTGACTTATATTGCCACTAATCTTGTTTTTCATGGCACACCAAGCATATGGAGGTGGGATGACATTTTATTTAAGATGCAGTGTTAGAAGGGAAGACAACTACTCACATTTTTATAATTAAAGCTCCATCTTGTGGATACATTTATCTAAGCACTTCCAAAGAAATGTATGTCATGATTGATCCAAGTTGGGCATTATATACAGACAATGTTTAGAAATGTGGTCCGTGCGGTCACATATCGTATGCGGGTAGACAATTGAACCTCATATGTCATCTACGGTCATATGTGGCCCGGACACTTACCGGACCGCATAAACCACATATGGGGGCGAAGATAGGGTGGATATGCGGTCAGGCTGATTTTTGGATATGGGTAAGAATTTTATTGCCAAATAAATCCCATTCCTGGCTAAACCATTCACTTCTCTCAAATATCTAATTTCGAAACCCTTCTCCGTAGTAAGCAGAGAAACCCATCTTCCCCGATCTCTCACCGCCTTTTCACTGCATCTCCTTATTCCCATTGCATCGCCTCTTCACAATGCCTTCGCCTCCCCAACACCTCCCCAACCCTATGATTCTTCCACCATAGTGCGTCTAACTCCACAACATGCTAGAAACTCCTCCTCTGCAACTTGTTCGCCTCTGTTGGGACTACTTTACCACAATTCCTCCACCTCTGTAAGACTCCATCATCTCCTTTGCAACTCCTCTGCCAATACCTCCTATGAATTACAAAGGTTTGTAAAACACTTCTTCCCTCTTATTTTGTTCATTGCTCGCCATATTATATTGATAATATAAGTTAGATAGGTTTTTTAGATAGTTTTCACTTTCAAGTAAACTTATTCTCTTCTTCTGAAACCTAAATAATATATAGTGTATTTTTGTTCAATATGTGTTGATTCTTTTTATTCTTTGATAAGGATTCATTCTGATTTTTGTTTTCCAAGTTCTTTTGTTAGAAAATTAAGTGTTAAGAGCATTGTGTTATATTTTGGTTGCTACAATTATACAATTAACCATTTAAACTCTGAAGATAATGTTTAAGAACATATTGTAATGGATAAATGGATTTTTAGGAATATTTTGTATATTGATGAACTCTTTTTTGGCTCACGTTTAGGTTAAGAAACCTATATCTACTGTGGATTCACCATGGCCTATTGACATTTCTACATTTCGAAATATATAAAGTGAAGTAAATTTTTAAATGTCATGTTGGCACCTATGGTTTTGTAATCAAATTATCCAATTAGTTATTTGAATTTGTATTTTTTATCTTTAATGACACCCAATTTTTGTGTCATTTTTAGGTGGTTTACTTTTTAGGAAAAAGAGGATATGACATCGATAAAGCACCTACCATGTAACCTCTGTGTGTGTGTGTGTGTGTGTGTGTGTGTGTGTGTGTGTGTGTGTGTGTGTGTGTGTGTGTGTGTGTGTGTGTGTGTGTGTGTGTGTGTGTGTGTGTGTGTGTGTGTGTGTGTGTGTGTGTGTGTGTGTGTGTGTGTGTGTGTGTGTGTGTGTGTGTGTGTGTGTGTGTGTGTGTGTGTGTGTGTGTGTGTGTGTGTGTGTGTGTGTGTGTGTGTGTGTGTGTGTGTGTGTGTGTGTGTGTGTGTGTGTGTGTGTGTGTGTGTGTGTGTGTGTGTGTGTGTGTGTGTGTGTGTGTGTGTGTGTGTGTGTGTGTGTGTGTGTGTGTGTGTGTGTGTGTGTGTGTGTGTGTGTGTGTGTGTGTGTGTGTGTGTGTGTGTGTGTGTGTGTGTGTGTGTGTGTGTGTGTGTGTGTGTGTGTGTGTGTGTGTGTGTGTGTGTGTGTGTGTGTGTGTGTGTGTGTGTGTGTGTGTGTGTGTGTGTGTGTGTGTGTGTGTGTGTGTGTGTGTGTGTGTGTGTGTGTGTGTGTGTGTGTGTGTGTGTGTGTGTGTGTGTGTGTGTGTGTGTGTGTGTGTGTGTGTGTGTGTGTGTGTGTGTGTGTGTGTGTGTGTGTGTGTGTGTGTGTGTGTGTGTGTGTGTGTGTGTGTGTGTGTGTGTGTGTGTGTGTGTGTGTGTGTGTGTGTGTGTGTGTGTGTGTGTGTGTGTGTGTGTGTGTGTGTGTGTGTGTGTGTGTGTGTGTGTGTGTGTGTGTGTGGGGGGGGGGGGGGGGGGGGGGGGGGGGGGAAGGAGCCTACCTCGGCGGGTGTAGGTAACTTCCTACACCCGGCCTAATTTCTTCATTATTTTTGGATTTTTTTGAAATTAAACCTTGAGGGATTTAGATCACTATGTATCACCATATTGTCATTCCAAATTCAACTTAATTCGAGACTTCTATCATCTCCATCAAGACTACCAAATTCTAACGGTCTCAGAATTGCTGAAATTGACCCTGTTTAGATGAACGTGTTAGGAATGTTTGTTTTGCATGAAACTTGAAACACATATTCCCTTTAACATATTAAGTTCATCCCTCTAACTTTTAATCCAAAAAAATAAAATAATAATCGAAAAGTAAGGGTGGGTGCAGGGAGTTTCCTACACCCCAGGGTGCAGGCTCCCTGCCCCCTATGTTGTATATATATATATAGATATAGATATAGATATATATATATATATATGTATATATATATATATGTATGTATATAATGTATGTATATATATGTATGTTAGGTATAAGTATGTATGTATGTTTAGGTAGTTTATATATTTGAATATTGTTTACGTGGGAACATATTTTAATAGGAAATACATAGCTATAGTGGTCTCTTTTTGATATCTATATATGAACTTTAAAAGTATGTGTGAAAATATGAAGCTCTTTTGTTCGTTGCCACTATAAGGAAATATTTTCTTCATTGTTTTAATAAAAATAATACAAACTGTATAATCTACATATACTTCTGCATATCCGCCGACTCGCTTCAGACCGCCTGATCGAATGAATATCGCATATTGATTTTTTGAACCTTGTATACATATATGCTCCAAATTCGAGGGGGGAATATTGACGTCAATAGGGTATTCTAGACTTTGATATATTTTCAATTTTAGCTATCTTTATTTGTAAGCCCTTCTTAAATTTAGAAATCCTTTTGAGGGCAATATGTAAATCCAACCTATATAACTTCAATTTTTCATGCTATATAAGAAACCCTATCCCTTGAATAAAATTTATCCATTTATTCTCATATTAACAAGGGGTCAAAACCTTGGTGGATCGCAATCTCCATGTAGCAAAATATCCAGCAAAATATCCCATGTTGACATGGAAGACCTTACACACGTGCACATGTACCCCTACTTTTGCTCCTAGTTCAAATCATGCTCACAAGATCACACTACAAGAAATTAGACATAAGACAATGAATAATTTGAATATTCCTTACCATATCTTCCGATGTTAAAGATATAGCAATGAGTACTATTCATTATCAAATCATCTTTTGTACATATGATTAGCAACGAGTGTCATATTCACCGCTTAAGGTTCATATAACGACGAGTTTTCCGTTGAATTACCCGTTAAAATTCATACTAATCGTGTTCTCATTAGTATCATGGGCATCATAATATTTATGAAGCCTTTGCATATTCTAAAGATCCCACAAGAACTTCCATGTAAGTAACAAGATGAACGTGTTCTCCTTGTTGGTTTTCCATGTCTAGATACCCTATATAAGTATGAAAATCCCTCAAGAATAGGTGTTTTCCTTGGCATGTGTATGAATAAATGAGCTAAATTTTGTATCCATGTAATGTGAATGATGTGTATTGATGCTAGACCTGGCCAAAATGCGGGTCAGGCCGAACGGGCCAAGGTTCAATAACCTATGACCAAAGCTCACCCATGGGCCGGCCCATGACCCATTTTAGCCTTTATCGTTGAATTTTTTAATGGTATTTAATATATATATATATGATTTTATTAATACCATTTATATTTTATATAATTAATCTAAGTAGTTTACATGTTACTTGACATGTAAACTATTAATTTTTATTTTAAACTAGTGTCACATATGAAAATTTTGAAGTGTATCATATTAGTACATGTATTATCCAGCTTATATTTATATTTTTTTTACGGATCGGGCAGGCCGGCTCATTCCCAAATCCTGCCCATGAACGGATTGGGTGGGTTTGGCAAGCGGGCCCCCAGCCCGTTGGCCAGATCTAATTGGTGCACTGCTATGGAGATTACATGTTACAATAGGTATAGGATTATGTTGAGGATTTGAGAAAGGGATTAAAGAACAAAAATGTCAAAGAAAATACTAGGAAATAATGAAAGGATTGAAAAAAATTACACTCTACATCATAATTATAGTGGTAAATTTAGGGTGTGTACCTATATATCCTAGACTGGGGATCCATTTAGGAATCATAGTATCTTTGCCTCAGTATTCTTACAAAATTCACAGTATTGCTTTTCTGTTAAGATAAAATAGGAGAATACGTGCAATAACAGAAGGGATACTATGAGTCCTGTAAGAATACAATGTTACAATTGTTATTTAAAAAGTAGTAGCATAATTGTAATTGAGGATCTAAGAAGGGACACAAATATAAAATATTATATAATTATATAGCAATATATGAACTATATACTGGTGCACCATGCAAGGTAGATTACACAAGTTAATACCAATATATATTATATGAACTATGTGTACCGGTGCAAGATAAATTAATAGCAAAATAAAATAGACTACAATGATGGTTCTTGACCAAGGCTAAAGTTGTATCTCTACATAAGAAGAACATCAATAATTTTATAATTTAAACATAAATTCATTCAAGTTAATTGGATTCCTAAAATTTTGGACCATTTGTAATAAAATGAGAAGTTCAATGAGGTGTTTTAAAACCATCATAATGGATTCCTTGTAGGCATGTGCTTTCAAAATGAAAAGAAACGTTTATTGGACTTGTAACATGGATGTGATTAAACCATGGATATCAAAGTGAGACGCGTGATCGTTACATTGTGTTGATGTATGGATATTAAATGAATCAAACCCCCTAGTTTATCGTCGTAAATCGTTGTGTACGGGTACTTTCTCTCACATTGCTTTTGATAGGAAGGATTAAGTGCCAAAAGGGAGTGTGCATGCACCCATGGGCCTTCGATTATATTCTCGCTCAATATCTTGACAATTCCAATATACACACACTCGATGGACGAAAATGAATGTAGTTTATTTTCACTCTATATTATATTATTCTGTAGTGATTATCGTATTTCGAATGTTAACATGATGTTTATGAGATGAGTTTGTTGAGTATCGGTGATTGGTTTTAGGAATTACAATGTCTGCATGGATGCACTCTTTCATTTGATCGATTCTTGCGTATGCGCAAGCTTATTGTTACTAAAACTTGATCACGAAGGGTTTTGTCTTTATATCTACCACAATGTATCTTTGTCCACCTTTCTTTCTTTCTTTTTCTTTTCGTGGCTATTTGATTCTTCTGCGGTGCTTTCGAGGATGATTGTGAGACGACGCACCATGAAGGGTCGTGGATTATGAAATTGTGGGGGTTGCATGATAAACCTCCTACTTTAGGTTTGTAGGAGGAACTATTTCTCTAAAAGGAGTGCCATTGTAAATGCTTCGATCACAAAATCAAAGGTAGATAGATGCACTAAAGTTTAGTTTGATTGCACCAACCCACCATGCCCACTTGGTGTCATCTTTTCCTCTCATGTTTTTATCTATTTACTTATATTTGTAGTTCAGATTTCTTTTCTTTGTTTTTATACATATATCACTAGTTTGATGTTTGTGCTTCTCTCTCTATTTTCCCATATATCATATGTAATGTCCTTTGCTAGAGACAGAAGGAATTTTGAGATTTTGGTGCTTAAAATTGGGATTTTAAAGCTGTACCAATAAATTTTCTTGAGTGATAATTAATTTAATTTATTTTTCTCTCTCCCTTGGTTTCTGTACACATGTAACTGATTTGCTGCTTTTGCCTTTTGGTAGGATGAGGCCAAGAGTTTGGTCTTTTCTACTATATTCATAATTTTTCTCATAGATAAGAGAGAGAAAGAGAGGTCATGAGAGAGAACTTTGGAGAATGTAGAACTTTCCAAGTTGAAATAGGAAGCTTGGGATCATTAGATGAGGTTTTGATTAAGCTTTGTGGGGGGAGGCAGATAGGACTGGTCCAGTTGTGCCACATTTTTCTAGTGTTCCTATTTGTCTATTTATATATTTATATATCTCCGTCTCTCTTTCTCTCTGTTCATATATCTATTTACTGCTCTTTTACCTTCCTGCAAAATGAGGCCAAAGTTGGGTTTTTCGCCTGTTTTTTCTCATAATACTAGAGATAGAAAGAGAATCTGGTAGTTTTGGGATGAACAAGGTGAGGCTTAATTGACAGTGGTGGAGCTAAAGAGGGCAGAGGGATCCACCACTCAAATTGTGCCACCTTTTTTTCCCATCTGTTTACTATTTATTATTATATGTATACTTTCCATTTTCCTGTATTCTTTTATGGATATGTACGATCTGCTGCATGTACCCTTTTTTCAGCATGGAGCCAACGTCGATATTTTTCTTCCCAATTTTCTTTGGAATTTTGAGATCACAAAATTCACAGTCACGATATCTGATCAACTTAATTAGCTGTGTATTCTGTTTTTATATTTATTAATTTATTTATTTCATGGGTTCCAGATTTCCTCCTGTTCTTCCCTTTCCAGGGAATGAGGCCAAAGTTGGGACCTTTTCGTTTAGTTTCCATTTATTGGTTAAAAAAATTATGTCCTGTTGCTTCCCCTCTGCCCTCCTTGGGAGTTGGGTTGGCTGCTGCTGTAAATTTTAATCCATCTGTTTATTTAATGGCGATCATTTCAGGAAGAAAAGGATTTTGCCAGAATAGATCCCCTGACATTATAATCTTGGACTGTGGCTTTGCTGGTCTTCAAAATCTTTCATTTTTTTTTTGCAAAGAGAAAAAAAAACTGAAATTGAGTGTTTGGTGTGTTCATATCAGGTCTAACTGATCGATTGGATTGTCGCGATCGGTCTTCGGCGATGAAGTGAAGCTTCCTAATTGAGATCAAACAGCAGCATTTCATGGGTCAAATCCCTGAAATTCAAAGGAGCTTTATGGCAATCCAGAGGGCAATTGTGCAGTGCAGAAGGGGCAGCTCAGAGCAGATAGCAATGAAGGCAGAGAGAGAGAGAGAGAGATGAAGGAGAAGCATCTGAACATATTTAAAACATCTTTCTCACTCTCTCTGCACTTTGCTGTGGTGGTGAGATTCCAATTGGTCATTTTGTTTTTCCTGTGGGATTTGTTTGGTTTCCATTTGGTTTACTTTGATATCTGTGCTTCTTTACTATATATCTGTCCTTTTTTTGTCTGAAATGTTTGAGCCCTAAATATTTACACCTATGCCTTTTCGAGATTTGACAATTACTTTTATAACATAATGGTAGAGTCACAAGTGTAATTGCAAAAAATGTAACAATACGAAGTTTTACGTTATTTTGGTTCTGACCTCCCCCCCTCCTCGAACAACAAGGATCGTTTGTTATGTGGTGTTGTGTCTGCAGCAACCGCTTGAGCTGTTCGATCTTGATTGAGCGGTTCGCATGATTTTGCATGATACAGCTCCACAAAAAGTGCAAAATCTTGATCGAGCGGCTCCAACGGTTTCTGCAGACCCTGCTGCAGTCCCCCCTACAGCAGACAATCGGTGTCCTCCAGCGAAACTCCCAGCGAGATCCTCCAGGCCTGGGGTCCCAGCAACTCAGTCGACGAGTACCTGGGGCCCCTGGGCGGTCCCACTTCCACCACGATGGATTCGTCAAATGCCAACGGCTCTGCGTCTACCGCCACCTCGACGAAGCCATCGCCGGCTCCGGCTCCGCCTCCACCTCGTCGTGTGTCCATTGCCGATTCTTCATGTTATTCTCGTGGCCGGCGTCGTTGTCTCTTCTTATTTCCCTATATTGTTCTTTGCTTCTACTTTCTTTGCTTCTTCTTCTTTCTTCTTTCTTTCCCTATATTGTTTGTTGTGTCTCCCGTTAAAAAAGATCAGGGTTCGAATCGCCCTTCCAACATTTACCTATCATATCCATGTTGTGTAATATGCGATATAAAATATTCGTGATTTTCAGTTTTTTTCTCTATTTATTAGAATTGTTTAAGTGATATGTACGTACAGTACACACTCAAATAATTATTTAAAAAATTAATTGGCAATAATTAATTATGAAATAATTCTAGCGCACGATACACTCGGAGGGGTACCTTATTTACCGTAACTTTTATTTTTTATCACAATTTAGGATGCATTTCATTCGAAAAAACTTTTTTAAAAATAAAAAATTTAAGGCCATGTTCGGTTGGGGGGTTACCCTCACTTTGGGTGGGTAACCCTCAAAACCCTCCCTTTTAACCCACTAGTGGGGCCCACTCCTTTCCCATCAAAAAAATATATATTATACCATCATATCATCTACAAATCATAAAATACCCTACTTCTACTCATTATTTCAAATTTTAATACAATCACATCACAATAACTATCCACTTTTTCAAATTTCAATACAATCATACCATAATAACTACCAACTTTTTCAAATTCCAATACAATCACATCACACAAACCCTCCCAACCCTTAACCCACCAACCAAACACACTCCCAAAAAAACTGGTTATCCACCCCGTGATAACCCGTCAACCGAACGGCTACTAAGGGAACGCTATATGAACACCCCTCTTTTGTTTTAGAAAATGAAACCAGAAAAAGTAAAAGGGCCTTTTGGGCTATTTGGTCACCAAAGTGTGTAGCTTTAATGAAACAATGGACCCTGGGCCTAAAAGGCCTAAAAGTTTAGATCTAATAAGTAATATGGATGTGTTGAACCGGTGTTGACCCTAAATAGGCCAAAGCCCAATTAGTTGGTTGGGGCTAAACCGATTCAAACGCAATCTGGAAAACGGATTCAATCTGAGAGGATATACAATTTGCAGGTTCGGTTTGTTTATGTAAATGAGCATAAATAAATAAATAAGTAAATATATTTAAGTTTGGTTCGTGTATTTTGGAACCAAATCTGAATCGAACTTCTGTTTAGTCGAATTGAATTTAAGCAAATATCGAACTTTAGAATTTATGATGAGAATGAGTTATAAGAAATGAAAGGGAAAGTGTACAGAGCTTATTAGGATTGTAATAAACATACACATTTTCCAAAGTTCATATAACTATTTTAAGCAAAAAAAACTATAATTTAACGAACTTTATATCATTTTTTTATTTTTTATGACCATTTCCACAAAAAAACCCTTAAAATAATGAGAAACGATTGCATATTTTCTCATGTTACAGATATCTTTTCCATTTTACAAATGATCATTTCATATTAATTTAATATTTTCTTTTTGAGAAAATGATAATCAACAATAATGATATGATATAGCATTTAGTAAAATAATCAATATTTTGCTCAAAATGATGATATACACGTGTAAAAATGAATGTACTCATTACAATCTTAATGAGCTCTGAGCTCATCAGAAAATTTCCGTGTGCGCACACATATGGAAAATTTCAAATGAGGTAGGATCTTTTCGTGGTGGCAAAAAAACCTTTCCAATACATCAATTTAAAGAGAGTGGATCCTCTGCAGTAGTAGAGGTCTGTTGTACCTCCTCATCACCTTGAGCCGCTCGATCAAAATCGAGCGGTTCATACGGTAAGGACTTTGAAAAACCCGGATTTTATGTGAACCGCTTGATCTTAATCGAGCAGCTACGGATTGGCGAGGAGTTACAGCAGATCCGCTTTTGTTTAAATAGAGCGACTCCAGATTGGTGAAAAACCATGGTTTCTTCGTCATCTTGTAGAAATCTGGAACTTCAAAATTCTATTCGGTATAATTCCATATTGCACTTTAGTCTAATTCTCCAAGCTTCTATCTGCTAATTCCAGATTGAAGGACTTCTGAAATGTTGTATTAAAAATTGTATTTAGGTTCTAATTGGAAAACCTATGTAATTACAATTGAAATTAATTTGGTTTCTGTTGGAAAAATGAATGGCTTATTCATTCCATAAGCCCTAGGCTCTCTTATATAGGAGAGTAGCCTATGGGTAAATTACATAAAGCATACTGTGAAGAAAATAAACTAGAGAAGGGGTACAGATACTACTACTATATGCGTTAACACTCCCCCTCAAGATGGAGCATAGATATCAATCATGCTCAGCTTGGAAGCACACTTCTGAAATGGGCCTCGTAGCAATGCTTTGGTGAATATGTCCGCAGTCTGATTCTCTGAGGTAACATGAGACGTAGCAATGAATCCTTTCTGAATCATATCACGTATGAAGTGACAGTCCACCTCAATGTGCTTGGTCCGCTCATGGAATGCTGGGTTGTTTTCAATGAACAAGGCAGCCTGATTATCACATTCCAAGTTCATAGGAAGTGGTACATCTAAACATAAGTCTGTAAGCACAGCTTTCACCCACATCATTTCTGTAGTAGCCTGGGCCATAGCCCTATATTCGGATTCAGCACTAGATCTAGCTACCACCGTTTGTTTCTTACTTCTCCATGAGACTAGGGAATCTCCAACATAGACGGCATACCCTGAGGTGGACTTCCTATCCTTGGGACATCCTGCATAGTCTACATCTGCACATGCTGAGATAGAAATCCCCTTTCCTTTCTTGAATAGCAGACCTGCACCTGGAGAAGATTTGAGATATCTAAGAATCATATGTATTGCATCCATATGCACCTGGCGTGGTTGCTCCATGAACTGGCTCACACGACTCACTGCAAATAATATATCTGGTCTAGTGATCGTGACATACAACAGTTTCCCTACCAGTTCTCTGTATCTTCTCATGTCCACCTCCTCTGTGTTATCTTCATAAAGCTTCATGCTGGGATCCATTGGTGTCGTAGCAAGTCGACATCCAAGCATACCTGTTTCACTCAACAGATCTGTAACATATTTCCTTTGTGACATTACTAGCCCATATGAATTTCTAGCAAATTCAAGCCCCAGAGAATATCTAAGGACACCAAGATCCTTAGTGACAAATTCACTACCCAGCATTTCTTTCGCCTGCTTTATGCCCTGCTCATCATCTCCTGTAATCAAGATGTCATCAATATAAACCATAATGACAATGATACCTCTAGCAGTCTTCTGTACAAACAAGGAATGATCAGCATTGGAGCATTTGTATCCTTGTTTCTCGAAGAGATCCGAGAGCTTCTGAAACCATGCTCTGGGGCTCTACTTAAGGCCATAGATAGCCTTATGTAACATGCATACCTTGGAACACTCCCCCTCAACAGCAAAACCAGGTGGCTGTTGCATATAAACTTCTTCCTGCAAATCTCCATATAGGAATGCATTCTTCACGTCCAACTGATGAAGCGGCCAGTCTCGAGTAACTGCAACTGACAACAAGATCCGTAGAGTGGAATGACGTGCCACAGGCGAAAATGTGTCAAGGTAATCCACCCCGTATGTCTGTGTGAAGCCACGTGCAACCAGACGTGCCTTGTACCTGTCAATAGAGCCATTTGCATTGTGCTTCACTGTGAACACCCACTTGCAGCTTATTGGGTTCACATCTGGAGGTATAGGAACCAAACTCCAAGTTCCTTTGGACTGAAGTGCCACCATTTATTCTTCCATTGCTAGCCGCCATCTACTATCCTGCAGAGCCTCATGATGATTCCGTGGAATATCTATAGCTGAAAGTGCCATAACAAACGACCTGAAATCTCCAGATAGTCTCTCAAAAGATACGGATGCTGATAATAGATATTTAGCACAGCTCCTCTTCGACTTTCGTAAAGCAATGGGAACATCCAAATCAGCTGTAGGCTCATCTGGCTCCTGCACCACATCCTGCTCAGAAATGTCATCAGATCCATCAACATTAATTTTTTCATTACATACCATAGGTGAGCTAGTGGACGAGTCATGACCATGAGCTGGAGGAGGCCTGCGGGTATAATGGAACGGTAGCGGTGAGATAGGCGGCGGCGGTGGTGGTGGTGATGGCATATGAGGCGGTGGTGGTGGTGACGGCATCTGCGGTGGTGGTGGTGACGGCATCTGCGGTGGTGGTGTCATGTATATGGCATCAGGAGGTATAGGTGGGAGCTGCTTGTCTCCTGATGCTGAAAAATACATAACATATTCAAAAAATGTAACATCTACACTGATCATATACCGCCGACGCAGAGGATCAAAGCACTTGTACCCCTTTTGAGTTCCGGAGTACCCAACAAAGACACACTTGACAGCCCTAGGAGAGAGCTTGTCAGTACCAGGCGACAACTGATGGACAAATGCAACCGACCCAAACACACGAGGAGTAAGAGTGAACAGATCCTCGTCAGGATGAATAAGTGAAAACGGAATCTGTTCATTCAAGACAGACGAAGGCATACGGTTGATTAGGTAACATGCAGTGAGAACCGCATCATCCCAGTAAGAGTAGGGAACATGACTCTCTATAAGTAGTGATCTTGTGACATCAAGAAGGTGACGGTGTTTTCTTTCAGCAATCCCATTCTGTTGAGATGTATGAGCACAAGATGTTTGGTGAATAATCCCTTTTGAGGAGTAGTAATTGGCAAGAATATTGGTGCACAACTCTAAAGCATTATCACTTCTCACAAGCTTCACAGATGTAGAGAAAACATTTTGTATTTCATTCAGAAAATGGATAATGATATTTCCTGTTTCAGATTTATTTTTCATCAAACACCCATGACACTATAGAGACATCATCCACAAATACAATATAAAATCTGTGTCCCTGACTATCAGGTACACGACTCGGACCCCAGACATCAATATGAAATAACTCAAACTTGGAGGTACTACTCCGACCTGGACGACTGGGAAAGGACGACCTGTGATGCTTTCCCAACTGACACGCCTCACACTGAATAGGTGTGTAAGGGAGACCATAGGGTAAAACTTGACGCGGCTTCTGAAGCGGTAAATGACCAAAACGCAGATGCCATAATAAGGTTGATACTTGTCCTGAAGAAGAGGATGAGGATCCAGCAAAAGGAGTCTGATTCAAGCGGTAGAGGCCTCCTTGCTCATAGCCACGACCAATCACGTTGCCCGTATGGATGTCCTGAAAAATCAAAGAAGATGGATCAAAAATTGCCCGACAATGTAGATCCTTCGTAATCTGACTAATTGACAATACATTCATTGAAAAATTAGGTGCATGTCGCACATTCTTGAGCTGTATAGAAGATGTCAATCTAATCTCCCCCTGACCAGTGATGGGGGAATGAGTGCCATTGGCAATCACTACTGTCCGACCTGGAGGGATCTGAGTGTATCCTGAAAGCAGACTCTGGTCGCCACATAGGTGATGTGTAGCGCCCGAGTCCATGATCCATGGTAAAGTATCTGATCTACTACTGTTCAGTGCAAGTATACTACCTGAGGTACTGCTAGACGCAGAGGCAGAAGCAGCGGCATCAGAATGACTCTCTGCAGTCGGTGCTGGTCCAGATGGTGGAATAATGCCCCTTAGACGGGCAACAAGATCGTCGAACCGTTGATCCAAAGTAGCAGCAGATGGGGGCTCTATCTACTCAGCAGCTCGTGCGGATGCAGGAAATCCGTGCTTCGAGTAGCATGTATCTTCATTGCATCCAACTCGGTGACAGTAGGTGCATGTTGGCCTAGTGCGGCCACCCCTTCCACGAGGTCCACGTCCACGGCCCTGGTGATGAAATCCGCAACCTCTGTTTGCTGCCATGGCTGAAGAATTCTGACTCGCAGCTATAGAAGGAACTGTGATCAGACTCAATCTATGAAAAGCTTCCTCCATGGGAGGAATAGTCGAGTCTGCCAAAATCTGTGATCGTGTTGCCTCATACTCTGGATCAAGTGCAGCCAGGAACACACCCACCATGGTTGCATTCCTGTATGTCTTCTGCTGTTCTGGCGTGGCAGTAAGAGGCATGAAGCTATAGAGCTTCTCGAACATCCCTCTCAGTAATGTGTAGAGAGAATGTAGAGGACGACCATTCTGCTTTATTGTGAATATGTCATGTTGAAGTTGCAGAATCTTCGTCTCGTTCTTCGCCTGAGAGTAGGTCGCCGACAGAATATCCCACATATCCTTGATTGTGGGTTGATGTAAGATGTCATTGGCAATTTCAATAGCCAACGTACCAGATAGCCAAACCTTAGCATATGCATCATCGGCCTCCCATGAGGCATTGACTCCAGTCTTCTCTGCAGGCTCAGGTTCAGTAAGAATGTGCTTCTTACCTGTTGACTTCATCATACTCATGAACTGCATTGCCCACAGTTCATAGTTTGTACCGTCCATCTTGACAATGGGCGCTGGGCCACGAAAGGCGCCAATAGATGGGATATCAGCCTTGCTTTCTAACATACTGAAGATGGAAGACTGGAGCGATTGACAAAAGATGAGCTTTGTCTACAATGACATAGACGGGATTAGTTGCATGTGTAGACCTCAAGCAACTATCCCCATGAAGATGTGCGTCCTACGGCCTTCACGCGCGCAGGAATGCACGCACTGGATCACGAAGATGCACGCGAAGGAGATGCGTGCACTGGAGATGCACTAGGGGCGCGCACAGGTGATCGCGCGCATGTGGTTGCCCACAGGGTCGCGCACAGGTGACTGCGCACAGGCACTATGCGCACAGGCGCTATGCGCGCAAGGGGCTCAGGGAAGCGCAGGTGTCGCGCGCTTCGCGCACAGGCGCTATGCGCGCAGGCGCACAGGAGAAGCGTGTAGGCTACATGCGGTGGCGCAGCAGAGGCGGCGCTAGAGCAAAGCCAAGCTCAGGCGACGCCGAAGGGGCGAGAAGGATGGGTCGACGGGTGTGGTGGGATTAGGGTTACGGTTTTGAGAACTCCGATCTAGGACCGTCGCTCTGATACCATGTTGGAAAAAATGAATGGCTTATTCATTCCATAAGCCCTAGGCTCTCTTATATAGGAAAGTACCCTATGGGTAAATTAAATAAAGCATACTATGAAAAAAATAAACTAGAGAAGGGGTACAGATACTACTACTATATGCGTTAACAGTTTCAATTTGGAAACCAACTGGTTTGGATGGAAAGTTGGAAATTCCCAAATTTGAAACATTAATGAGTTTGGGTTGAAGTTTATTACCATACCTTAGAGATCTAAACTTTTGGTGGACTTATATATGAGTCCCCACCCCCAAGCTCTTGTAGCAATAGTAGACAGGAGGAATGGAGGATCACACGCGCATGCGCGCTCCGCTCCGTCTCCGGCTCCGGCACCGACTCGGGCACCGGCACCGGCTCGGGCTCGGGCTCGGGAGAGTCAATTCGGATCTCGGATCTCGATGCTTTTGTTGCGGGTTTCATTTGGCTGATCGATTAAATTAATCAAGCAGATTAATTTAATTTCGATCACATTGGGAATCGGACTTGATCCAAACGGCTCGACTTAGCCGCGGTTTTGAAATCCGAAAGGACACGACCGTTGAGGGGCGTTTTCGAAAATCGAAGGGACCGCATGCTAGGGCACGCGAGCTCCTCTTTTTATATCCCTCACCCGACGTCGTCTTTCTTCACTCGCAAGAAAAACTCGTCGTCCCTCTTGCTCTCTCTCTCCCGCGCCTGCGACTCTGTTTCTTCTCGGCTGCAAGTTCTTGGAGGTTCTTTCAAGGACGGTCTCGTCGGTGTGTGCGGACAAAGACCGTGAACCGTCGTATCCTGGGAGCGGATCTTCAGTACCCTTCGCACTGGTATTGTGGGGGCGAAATCCTCTCTAAGGACAATCCATTTCATGTACGCTTCGGTGATCTCTGAACTAATCTTTCTTATATTTTGTTTGCCGCAATTGATTTATTGCTTATCTTTCCCTTGATCTTACTCGGTTGTTGCTTTCCGTGTGATTAATCGGTTCTTGCCTGCATGTCGTAATTGGATAATGGATTGGAAATATCTGACGTTAATGATATTAATCTGTGATACGTTTATTTCTGTTCATTGTAATCCGTATGATTACTGTAATCTATATGCATGGATGTTCCTGTTTACAACAATCTTAAAGAGGATTTCCGGAACCGGTTATAAAATTATGTCAGAAACCATGTTTAAATCGAGGGTAGATATGACGGATATGCCAGAAAAGTTCGGTGGATAAAACTTTAAGCGTTGGCAACAACGCGTGAAGATCTGGTTAACCACCATAGGGTTAATCTCGATGCGAAACCGACTGTCCTAAGGTGGAGATTGAAAACCCCTCACCCGATAGCCAGAAGGCGCAATCTGCGTGGAAGGAACGCAACTGTATATGTCATGGTTGAATCTTGTTGGCTCTGTCCAACACGTTGTTTGACGTGTACTGTTCATCTACGCAGACTGCGAAGGGGCTTTGGGAAGATTTGAATCGGAAGTATAATACCGAAGACCTCGGTATTGAGAAATACTCCGTGGCCAAGTTTTTGAAGTTTTCCATTGCCGAGGGAAAATTAGTTTCTGAACAGGCACACGAGTTTTTACTCCTGCTCCATGGTTTAGAAGATGCCAAAATGAAACTTCCAGAGAAGTTTCAAGTCATGTGTATCATAGAAAAATTCCCCAAGTCATGGGAAGACTTCGGCATAACCTTGAAACTCAGGAAGGGGAAAATCTTTATGGATGACTTGATGGTGGCAATTGCCATAGAGGAGGAACACAGGAAACAAAAACCTGTGCTTCCTGTTGATATTCACGCTAAGGTTAATCTTATGACCTCGAAGGGCAAAGATAAGAAGGGAAAGGGTCTTAATAACAATAAAATGAAACCAAAGGGCAAGATCCAGAAAAAGGCAAAGAATAAACCATGTTGGCACTGCAATCAGGTTGGCCATTGGAAGAAGGATTGTCCGTCCTTGAAGGCTCAACCTAAGGCTGCAGACGGGAGTCCACAAGTGAATATGATCACTATGGGACTCGGGATTAGCAAGGGGTATGTCTCTGTAAAACCTGAAGTATACCATATCCATGATCCAAATGAGTGGCTCGTGGATACGAAAGCCAATGTAAATATCTGTTCTGACAGAATATTGTTTTCTTCTTATCAGACCTGCAGTGGTGGGATTGTGAAGACGGGGAACGATTCTACAGCCAGGGTGATAGGGTCGGGACAAGTCAACTTGAGGTTCTCCTCTGGACGTGTCTGGACGTTGCACAGGGTGCTGCATGTTACTTACATCAAGAAGAATGCTTTATCTGGCTCTATCTTAGTTAGAAATGATTTTGAGTTATACTTTAAATGTAATAAAGTTGTCATTCTGAGACATGACATTTTTTATAGAAAAGGCTATTTGGCAGACTTTGATTTGTTATTTAGAATTAGATGTGATTCAGTAAACATTAATGAAATGAATGTTGAGTTCTGAATGTTCTAGTTCTATGTCTCATGTTGTGAATAATCTAAATCTTGTGATCTATGGCATGGTAGATTGGGACATGTAAACTTAAATTCAATTAAAAGAATGATGAATTTAGAGTTGATCCCTAAACACACCATTGATAAAACTCAAAAATGTGAAATTTGTGTAAAAGCTAAGACACGTAAGAAGTCTTTTCAGTCTGTCTCTAGAGATAGTGAGATCTTGGATCTAGTGCACGCGGATATCTGTGAATTTAATGGTGTGTTGACCCGAGACAATAAGAAATACTTTATCACCTTTATAGATGATGGCAGTAGATACTGCTATGTATATCTAATGAAAACCAAGGATGAAGCCTTAGAGAAATTTCTTATATTTAAGAATGAGGCTGAGACACAAACAGGAAAAGTGCTTAAATGTCTTAGGTCAGATAGAGGGGGTGAATATACCTCTAACTTATTTGATGAACAATGCAAATCGTTTGGCATAGTTCATAAAGTTACGGTCCCATATTCACCGCAATCAAATGGGATAGCAGAACGGAAAAATAGAACCTTAACTGACATGATCAATGCTCTCCTACAAAGTTCTGAACTTCCAACCTATATGTGGGGAGAAGCCTTAAATACGGCTTGCCATATTCTGAATAGGGTGCCTCCAAGACATATGAAAAAGTGTCCATTTTGAACTTTGGAGAAATAGGAAACCGAGTTTAAGATATCTCAAAGTGTGGGGCTGTCTCACTAAGGTTTTAGTCCAAGAACACAAGAGAAAGAAACTTGGTCCTAAAACTGTTGATGCGGTCTTCTTAGGTTACTTGGAAAGTAGCTATGCATATAGGTTCTTGGTAATTCGGTCTGAGATACCGGGCATAGATGTCAACACTATTGTTGAACTCCGTGATGCTACCTTCTATGAGGATGTCTTCTCATTGAAGATCGGGATTCCTCAGAATCTGACCATTGAGGGCGCCTCTACATCAGGATATATTCCAGATCAAGTGGAAAGGATAACGAATGTGGGGGTTGAGACTCAACCTGAACCCAATGATCTTTCTGAAGATATGGAATCAAGGAGGAGTAAAAGACCTCGGATAGCCAAGGATCTGGGTAGAGACTTTGTTGTCTACCAGATCGAGGGTAATCCACCAAGTTACAAGGAAGCCATGGCTTCATCTGAAGCGGAACAATGGAAGGAAGCCATCAAATCTGAGATGGATTCCATTATGGCTAATGAAACTTGGGAGTTGGTTGAGTTACCCGAAGGGTGCTCTACCATTGGGTGCAAGTGGGTGTTCAAGAGAAAGCTTAGACCTGACAGATCAATTGAAAAGTACAAAGCCAGATTAGTTGCCAAGGGCTTTAGGCAAAAGGAAGGTATCGATTATTTTGATATCTATTCGCCTGTGACTAGGATGAACACAATCCGGATGCTCATAGCATTGGCATCTGTATATGATCTCTCTATCCACCAGATGGATGTGAAGACCGCCTTCTTGCATGGCGATCTTGAGAAAGAGATCTATATAGATCAACCTGATGGGCTTGTGACTCCTGTGAATGAGGAAAAGGTTTGCAAGCTTGTCAAATCCCTTTATGGATTGAAACAAGTACCAAAGCAGTAGCATGGAAAATTTGACAAGACTATTTTGTCATGTGGCTTTAAGGTTCATGAATCTGATAAGTGTGTCTATTCCAAGGTGAAAGGTGATGAGTGTATTGTCTTGTGCTTATATGTTGATGATATATTGTTGTTCGGATCACATATGAGGATTATTAATGAGATTAAGGTATTCTTAAGTAGCAAGTTTGAGATGAAGGACATGGGTGTTGCTGATGTGATCTTAGGTCTCAAACTGACAAGGTCAGTTGATGGGATCGTAATTTCTTAATCTCACTATGTTGAGAATGTACTTGAGAATTTTGGTTATCAAAATTGCAAAGCTGTAAGCACTCCCTTTGATTCATCCAAAATGTTGTTTAAGAATAAAAGTGGAGTACCTGTAGCTCAACTAAGGTATTCACAAGTGATAGGAAGTTTAATGTATCTTGCAAATTGCACGAGACCTGATATTTCATTCTCGGTTGCAAAGCTGAGTAGATACACTAGCTGTCCTGACCGTACTCACTGGGAGGCTCTGGATCGAGTACTGAAGTACTTGAAGGGAACTATTTCCCTTAGTTTGCATTATGGTAGACATCCTTCAGTACTAGAAGGATACAATGATGCAAGCTGGATAGGGAAAATAGAGGAGTCTGGGAGTAATGGTGTTACAGGGTATGTTTTTACCCTTGGAGGCGGTGCAGTCTCCTGGAGGTCTGTAAAGCAGACCATTCTAGCTCGATCCACCTTTGAGGCCGAGCTGTGTGCTTTGGATACCACTGGAACTGAGGTTGAATGGCTAAGGGAACTTCTGTCTGAAATTCCCATGGTAGGTCAGCATGTTCCTGCGATCTCGATACATTGTGATAATATGACCACAATTGCCAAGATCAAGAGCTCAAAGTTCAATCAGAAAACAAGGAGACACATACAAATCAGACTTAAGACGTTAAGGGATTTGGTGTCTCGAAGAGTGTTAGCTGTAGATTTCGTTGGATCGAAAGACAACACAGCAGATCCATTGACTAAGGGACTTGATAGATCTTTAGTCCTAAAGTCTAGGCTTGGGATGGGACTGAGACCCATTGGGAGTTCCTTAGCAGTAGCAACCCAACCTATCTGAGTGGAGATCCCACAAAGTAGGTTCAAATGTGGTAATAACAAGCTGTTTGGACAACTGGTTGACACTCTAATTTTATTCGTAAGCGTGAGTGTCTTATCCCTGGAAGCCTGAGTGCCATTTAAACTGCAAGTTTAGGAAGAGCGTAGGCTCTGAATGGGTTCAAGCCTTTGGGCAGGATGTTAGCAGTGCATCCTTGGAGAACACCACCTATGTAAGTGTTACTGTGGGCCGCAGTTAAAGGAAGAGGGTCTTTCCTGAACACACTCGTGAAACAAGATAAGGGTGCATGACCTTTAAGAGCACCAACCCTGAAGATTGCACCAAGAACAACGCTTTGTTGTTTTTATCGTATACTTTAACACTAAGGTCTGAAGTTCAAGATGTAGTTCATTTCGTTCCTGTTTAAGTGAAAGTAATAAACTCAGGTAGAGGTTCAAACCGGAAGGTACCTTTACTGAAAGCAAAGTGTGGGCAGCCGAAAGAAGTCTCTTAAATCTTTTTGAATCTCTTTTTCAAATTGGTGAATTCGTGGGGGATTGTTGTATTAAAAATTGTATTTAAGTTTTAATTGGAAAACCTATGTAATTACAATTGGAATTAATTTGGTTTCAATTTGAAAATCAAATGGTTTGGAGGGAAAGTTGGGAATTCCCAAATTTAAAACATTAATGAGTTTGGGTTGAAGGTTAGTATCATACCTTAGAGATCTAAACTTTTGGTGGACCTATATATGAGTCCCCATACCAAGCTCTTGTAGCAATAGTAGAGAGGAGGAATGGAGGACGACACACGCGCGCGCGCTCAGCCGTCTCCGGCTCCGACACCGGCACCGGCTCGGGCTCGGGAGAGTCAATTCGGATCTCGGATCTCGATACTTTTGTTGCGGGTTTCATTTAGCTGATCGATTAAATTAATCAGGCAGATTAATTTAATTTCGATCACATTGGGAATCAGACTTGATCCAAACGGCTCAACTTAGCCACGGTTTTGGAATCCGAAAGGACACGACTGTTGAGGGGCGTTTTCGGAAACTGAAGGGACCGCGCGCTAGGGCACGCGAGCTCCTCTTGTTGTATCCCTCACCCGACGCCGTCTTTCTTCACTCGCAAGAAAAACTCGTCGTCCCTCTTGTTCTCTCTCACTCGCCTGCGACTCTGTTTCTTCTCGGCTGCAAGTTCTCGGAGGTGCTTTCGAGGACGGTCTCGTCGGTATGCGCAGACGAAGACTATGAACCGTCGTATCTTGGGAGCGGATCGCCAGTACCCTTCGCACCGGTATTGTTGGGGCGAAATCCTCTCTAAGGACAGTCCATTTCATGGACGCTTCGGTGATCTATGAACTAATCTTTCTTAGATTTTGTTTGCCGCAATTGATTTATTGCTTACCTTTCCCTGGATCTTGCTCGGTTGTTGCTTTCCGTGTGATTAATCGGTTCTTGCCTGCATGTCGTAATTGGATAATGGATTGGAAATATCTGACGTTAATGATATTATTCTGTGATACGTTTATTTCCGTTCATTTTAATCCGTATGATTACTGTAATCTATATGCATGGATGTTCCTGTTTACAACATGAAGTGCATCAAGACTGCTTTTGACACAAACTGTACAAGAAGCCTCCTTTCAATTTTCTTATCCCACTTCAATTCAAGGTTGCGAACCTCAACCAAACCGGTCTGAGATAAATCGGTTTCAAATATTATATTGATATACCAAGGTTCAAAACCCACAACCGCCCCCTTCAACCGGAAAAAAAGTAATGAAGAATCAGGGTAAGGGTATGACTATGAATCTAAAAAAATCAAATATTATTACATGTAGCCTCATGTTGTGCTCAGCTGCATAGTGAGACTACAAAGAGGAGGAGGGACAAGATCTACCTTGATGTTTGCATGCCATAATTCAATAACTAAGACCATGCGTTCTTCCACCTCCTGAGCAAACAAGCACAATATTGGTATTTAGCTCATGCTGACACCAGCTGGAGAGGGCTTGATGTCTCGTGCATGGATATGAGGAATCTTCTCTAGTGCACGACCTGCATCAACAGCACTTGATACGTTGGACTTACGATCCCACAGGGTATGTAGTGGTTGATCACAGCACCCACCAATAGCTTAACCGTGGCACCCACCAATAACAAACAAATTCCTCCTTTCCTATACTGCTTCCCCATGAGCAAGTAAATATGTAAAAAAAGGGCCTCTACAGTAATTTTCTCTGATTCCTCCCAAGTGTTTTGGCAAGAAAATAACATTCCAGGCTTTTATATAATAATGTCTCTTGACGTTCAGGAAATCCCTGAAGGATATGAGAAGATCCTTAAGTGTATCACAAAAGCGTGAGTATCACATCGTATGCGATCGGGAGCGACTAGTCACACTGGTCGCTCGAGGCAACAGAATTTAAAATTTTCAAACGATGAAACCGCATGATCCAAGAACGCTTCTCAGATTATTTCATCTAAATCACAAACAAGTATTAGGTTTACCTCTTGAAGTGTGGTTGTTATCGAGTCTCTAAATGAAGAGACCTCATGTCTCAAGTCAGATATGACAGAGACGCTTGTGAGTGCATTGATGAGATGCGTGCTCCTCACAATCCATGTTGATAATCCAATCGGCAAATCTCCTGATCTCGTCTCACGAGATCCAACGTCTTCTTCACGAGAGAGGAGCACTGAAGAAGAAGGAGATCCATGAGCAAACAATCCGACAGCATAACGACGGTGCAGCAGCGACAACGATTCTCTTTAGGGTTCCATGGTGGACGGTCACAATGAGAGAGAGTGTGAGAGACTTGGCGTGTAGAGAATGAGAGAGAGAGAGAGCGCAATTGTTGATGTAACTTGAAGAGCAAGGGATGTCTCTTCTTATATAGTATTTTTGGAGTTCATGGATCCCAATCCATGTGCACACAAATCCAATGGATGAGGTTGATTTGTGTTTCTTCCAGTGGCCATGATCTTGTTGTGAAAATACAACAACAATTAATTTAGATTAAATTAGATATGTATTGAATAATAAAAATAAATTATTTTGAACTAAATTAATATTCATAAAAGGATGAGGAGGGAGGCCACCCATCTCCCTAAAAGGGGAGGGTCGGACACCCTTGGGACCAAGTCAAGGGTAGTCGTCCACCATCCATTGAATGGATGGTGGTAGCTGCTCCAATCCTTCCATATTTATTACAACAACTTTTGTTGTAAATTAATTCATAAAAATAATTCCAAATTAATTTTGTGAATATTGTAATCATGCCATTAAATAATTTATGAATCACATTCACGATCCAAAATAAAACGTAAATTATATTTTCAATTAATTATCCAATGTGAATCAAATTCACATCAATAATCAATCAACAAATAGATATAAATTATAATAGGTTGTCTCTAATATATTATAAATCGTATATGCAATATATATGCTTAATATGGATAGTGATATCCACTTATTCAAATCCATGATAATTAAATCACATTTAATCATCTTCGATCTCCATTCTCATGTGTCCAAATAATATGAACCACATTCACATTATTCACTTCTTTGATAATTAAACCACATTTAATTATCTTAGATAACTCTCCTTACAATATGAATCAAATTCATATTATTCATGATAATTAAATCACATTTAATTATCCATTTTCTCAATGCTCAGATACATATATCAACAGTGAAATAATCCTTGAACTCTTTTGAGGATAATGCACTTTCTCTACAGATACTTGGAGATAAAGACAGAGCGATTGTATTTTTCCACGTATAGTAACTAGGATATTGAGATCACATCTCGAATCCAGATCTTGTGGGACCTCTCATAGATGCTTGATTAAATCAAGACTGTAAATCTAATCTTCTCATTGCATATGAATCACATTCACATCATTGTCCAACATTTGGACAAAGATCAGATTACTTCTCTATTGAGAGGAGTTACTAAAATCCAGACACGTTTCATCACTCCCTAGGAATGGAAGCGTAATGGTTATACAATCATTTATAATTGCATCACCCTCATGTATTCCTAATACATGTACATCCTGCATATTGGAAGACCTAGAGTAAACCCGAAGTTTTAGATTGTCTCCTTCAGGGTTTTATCATTAAGTTTCTCATTTGACTATTGGGAGTTGGTATCAATCATATACTTTCCAAAAGCATATATCATACCCAAGTGTTGATCATATACTTTCCAAAAAGCATATAACCTCAAGCACTCGCAGAACTCAGTATTGTGCCTCATGATGCGGCATCGCAAATCTCTCGTGACTAGAGATTGTGCCGACATCCTCTGATAAAACGAATCACACATGCTTCTCCTTGTTACGCACTTCTATAGTAGAGATGTCGATAATATGCCACTCTCTGATCGTATTGCTCGTCGTGGGAATAAGTAGAGCTCCATTACTTGTCACGACCCTTCCCTCGACTTTATACACCTTGTTAGGCATCGTCGTCCCACGCATCACCATACGTACTCCCTTACTCACACTGAGAACTCCCCTTTAATGGTGATTCGATAGGACTGGTGATTCGATGCCCTCATGACTCGATCGTTTCCAATGAAATCGGATTCTTTTTGGTCATAGGAATGTATCTGACACATGTAAGAGTTCGTACTGCTCCATCAAACATGCAGATCTACATTGATCCAATCCCTTTGACGTGGTGAACCTCTCCACCTCAAATCTTGATTCTGTCATCATTACATGCCTGCTATGTATTGAATTGATCCACATATATGAGCACACGTGATCTGAACATGCCGAATCCAGAAGCCATCTTGAATCTGCCTTCATCTTCCTAGAGCATGCTAGCTAGTCTCCCTCACAAACTGTGGTGGAATTCTCTTGGTCGGATTCATAGCCACCAACCTTCTTATTTCCTTTCTCTTTCTCGCGTCTCGGACAATAAGCTATTTTGTGACCCTCCTTGTCACAATAAAAGCATCTGATTGGACCTTGTGACTTGGATCGACATCAAAATCATATCACTCTTGATCTTGAACGTCTACCCTCAATTGCTAGCACATGACCTTCATCATATGTTGCCTCATCCGTTGACCTCCGTCGAGACTCGTTTATAATCAGTGAATCACATGTCTGGTCCAATGTGATGGTCTCATTGCCATAGAGTAACATCATCACAATATGATCGTAGGAAGATGGAAGGGAACTCAACAAGATCAGTGACTTATCCTCCTCCTTGAAGAGAGATTCTCCTTTCGTACTCTTCTCCTCAAGTGTGAGCACATCTGTCGGAATATTGTCAAATTCATCCAAGTGCACTTCAAGCTTTGTCCCCTTGGTCATCGTTAGACCATAGAGTTTCTTCTTCGTCAATAGCCGGTTCGTCGGATATTTAGACTTGTATCATCCCTCGAGCTTTATCTAAACCTCTGTTGGATCCTCCAAGTCGATGACTTCGCGAAGAGTGTTGTCTGCTAAGAACAGTTGTATTGTACTGTTCGCAAAATCTCTCATCTCCTTCCATTCTCCCTCTTTCATCTTCTATGGCTTCTTTTCTTTATCCTATAGAGCTTTCACAATTCCTTCTCGTGTGAGTATGTTCTTCAACCATTGTTGCCATAAGGTGAAGTCGTTCTTCTAATTGAAGGGTTCAATGGAGAATGATGCATTGCTCGATGTAAATTTTGGCATCTGCTTTGCTATCGTATCTCCTTGCAGGATCTGAAAAATCAGAGCAGAAGCCCCTCGATCCGAATCGTCCAATTCATCCGAAGCGTGAAAAAACCCTTATCTGAGCTCCTAGATCACCTCAATCCAACGGTTTACCGTAACTGTTGGTTCTTCACAGCCTCTGAAGAAGGCATACTTGTTGCGTCACGTCTTCTCCTTGATGTCGAATCTCACTCTGATACGCCATGTCGTATCCCTCGTTGTCGTCAAACCAAGCTTCGATACCAATTGATGGGTTACAGAGACCATAGGTATCACCTCTGCTTGGATACCGGATGAACCTTCGAATATGGATGCGCAATCGACCACCACCACGGAAACACATGAAAGAAAGAACAATCAGATATAATGATGGTCAATCATCTCTTGTGATGATAAACACGAAATTCAATGGAGTCTAAATTGGTGTCTCACACGAGGCGGAGACAACCGCCGTTGTGGCGACTCACAAGTGAATCCCGTATTTAATCAACAATTAACCCACACTACAGATCACGGAAATAGAAATAAATGTGGAGTTAAAATTTATTTTTAACTCTGCACAAATGATGTAAAGGGCAAGTATGCAGAGAGTTCGAACACAGGGAGCAAGCAGGGTAATTCAAACAATTGTGCGTGAGTGAGTGAATGTGACAAGTGTCTACACTAAGCAAGCAAGCAAATAAATTTTTGTGGGTTTTTAATTTTAAAATTTTTTTATTTTAATTTTATATTTTTTTTGTATTTGGATTTTTAATTTTCTGATTTTTATAATTTTATATTTTATATTTCTTTGTTTCTTTTTCAATATTGGAATTTAAAACAATGTAATAAAAGACAAGGTAGAGTAATTATAAAAATATGCAAAAATCACCAAAAATTCAGAAATAAAATGTTTTTGGTATGTTTAGGATTTTTTACTGTTTTTGTGATTTTTAGGTATTTTTCAAAGTGTTTTTGGTATTTTTAAATACTGAAATAAGACAGAACAATGAAAAAGGTGTTGGCTGTGAGTAAAATAGGAATTAAACTTAGCAGACAACAACCAAAATTTTCCACACTAATTTTCGAATAAAGAGAATGGAATACAGAACAAACAGGAACCGAGTTTATATTTTTCCGAGTTTTCTTTGATTTTATTTATTTTTTTGAAGTTTTTATGTATTTTTGAATTTTTAAGGTTTTTGTTTTGAGATTTTTAGTGATTTTTGAACTGACGATATAAAATGGTAAAACACATAAAATATATTTTTTTGGAATTTTTCAAAACGTTTTTATAATTTTTATGGATTTTCTAATGCAAACAGTAAAATAAATGCATGTTTTTTATTTTTAATAAATATGAACATGTAATAAAAGTGCAATGCAAAAATATGGCATGCAAGTACAAGCATCCAGTAACTTAACCCTAATTTTATGGAATTTTTAGACTTAAAATAATACTTTAAAAAATTACAACAAGCATCCAAACATTAACCATGTGTGGCAAGGGTATACATGCAATTTCTCAAACATCCAGGGACAGACATGCAAAGTTCCACAAAAGGTTGAACTGAACATTTAATTTATAGCACCAAAAGTCAATTACAAAAGCCGCTTGGGTGTCCTAGCAATTTTCCCACCTGGGCGCGTGACTTGCACGCGCCTGGCGAGGACTAAAATGTAATTTTCCAAACACCTGGGGGCTTACTTGCAATATCTCCAAAAATATAACACGTGGTATGAAAGTTTTGGTACTAAAACAAAATACACCAAAGGCCGAGGGTACCCTTGCAAAATGCCCACACCTCACGTGAACTGGTCGCGTGAGGTGACGTGGCAGGGGACCTAGGTGCAAATAAGTAAACTACGGGGTCCTAGTTGCAAATATTACAAAAATATTACACTACAGACAAAAGTTTTAATACTAAAATATAAATACAAAATGCGCGAGGGTGAGAATGCAAAATACCCTCGGCGCGCGATCCAACGGCGATGAGGAAGCCACTTAACACGTGGCGCAATCTGGACGGCCGATGACGCTTCGCTCGTGGACGTCGGAGATCAGATCTCGGCTGAGATCGACGGTGGCTGGGCGCTGATGATCGGACGGTCCACGATATGTCTGGGCTCCGCCTCGATCCAACGGTGGCGAAGGCGGATGGAAGACCACGGAGGAGCTCCGGCTGGGCGAAGTTCTCCGAGCTCCTCCGTCTAGCTCCGGCGGCGTTTGGGTTCGCAAACAGGTCGGGGAAGCTCTTGCAGGTGTCGGCTATCGTCTGGAAGCGATGTAAGTCACCGGCGTGCGCCAGTGCTCTCGCACGGAGGTGGCGGAGCGACGAGGACCCAGCTTCCTCCGGCGAGGGCGCAAAATGGCTCCAGACGCTTCGATATGCTCCAGTACCTGCACAAAAAGGTTACGGAGGTCGAGGGCAAAATGCCTCGACCTCAGGTGGCTCTCGGAATAGTGTGGAAGGCGAGATAGGTACTCGCCGGAGTTGCGCTCCGGCGAGGTGATCGATGAAGCGATTTGATTGATGATTTGATGAGGAATTAAGGGCGAAATGATCCTAAGGTTAACAGGAACGAGAAGGGGATAAATAAAGGGAGAGAACAGCCTCAATGGCCTGGGGCCAGAGGGTGGTTACCTCGACGGCGAAGCTTCACCGGAGGTTGGAACGCGCGACGATCCGGGTGCTCTCCCGTCGCCTGGAAGCCTGGAGCTCAGAGCTGTCACCTCCTAGCACATTTAGCTCGACCAAGGGGAAGGGATCGTTGGTGATTCGCGGTTCAACCCGGGGAAGGAAGAGATGGGTTTGTATTTGAAGAGTGGCGGGTGCGTGTTTTCGAGGAGGAGTCACGGGCGAGAGGAGGAGATCTGGGTAGATCTAGGAGGGCGGCGAGGTAGGTGGATCTACAGGGAACAAGTTTCGTGAAGGAGGCGGCAGCAGCGGATGAATGGCGCGGCCTTGAAAAATCCGCCAAGGCGGGGTGAAAACGAGGCCTGTCAGAGCTACAGGGTCGAAGGACGACCAGTTGACCTAGGTCAACTGGCGCCTTCTCCTGATTGGTCCACGTGGACCAATCAGGAAAAATCCCCAAAAAATGTTTTGTAAATTCGATAAAAAAATAATAAATGAATTATTTAGATTTAGGTTATTTAATGAAAAATATTTATTATTTTATAAAGTATTTAATTCTGATTTTTAATTATTTTTATGATATATATTTTTACAAGTTGCTTTTATACCCCTATATAGGTATATTATCTATATATTTTATTACTTTATTTTTATTTTGTGTATTTTAATTCTATTATTGTTATTTATTATTTTCTAAAATTATAAAATACTTTTACATACACAAATATATTTTTAGTTTATTTTTCTGATTTATTTTGTATAATTAATAAATTATAAACAGGTATGTATAGGTATGTACATAGGTATTGCATCTATGTTTTGTGTATATAAGTATTTTTATTTTGATTTTTATTTACATTTTTTTTTCTGATTTTAATGTACATAATTTTTATAAATAATATTTACAACATTATAAAAATATAAAATTATAAAAATAATGAATCAATAATAAATTGAATATTTTAATATGTACAAGTATACAATAGGGGTCCAAAACTCAACTTTCAAACCGTAGCTCCGCCAAATGCGAAACCACCGCCATTAAATAGCTTATTTTCTTCTATATACAATTAAAGGTGAGTTTGCTGCATTTGGAGTTGTCAGTTGTGAGATACAGGTCTGGGAAGTTGGGATTCTGGATTTTTATTCAGACCATAACTTTTTATCTGTACCTTATTTTTCTGTGAAATCAATTTTGTATTTTTCTTTATTTAATTATCTACAACTTTTATTACAAAGTTTCTTTATTTGATGTATAAAAAGTGGAACCAAAAATAG
Organism: Ottelia alismoides; assembly: GCA_037367405.1. Lineage (NCBI taxonomy): Eukaryota > Viridiplantae > Streptophyta > Magnoliopsida > Alismatales > Hydrocharitaceae > Ottelia > Ottelia alismoides. The sequence goes on from JAZKJV010001376.1 coordinate 2,111,536, forward strand.
GTCCCAAAATGAATAAAGAATGAATAAAATAACATAGGTATTTGACCCTTATCTCCCCCTACTTTATTCCTTGTCGACCTATTCATCAAGATGCCTAGGTCTCGGGGTTTTGGGTCATAAAATATTTACAATATTTTATTCTTTTTCTTTTCTTTATTTATTCTATAATTTTGGCTTTAATTACAGTATTTTATACACAAAAATGATGCACATGCATGAATGCTAAGATGATGATTTTAATGCTATTTACAGGCATTTGCCAGGGTTTTTGGTGCCAAAATGATAGAATAAAGATGATGAAATGTGGATTCATCAGTGATCACCGGAGAAGAAATATCACCATAAGAAGAACGAGTTCAACTCTCTCTATTACCTCTCTCTCTCTCTCTTCACTCTCTTTCTCTCTTTTCTCTCCTGACATTCCCTCTTGTTGTGGTATAGAAGCAATAAATCCATCCCCTCTATATGTGGCACAGTTACAACCACATAATTATATTCTCAATAGGATTATATATAAAATACAACTCAACTACTATTGAGATCAGGAGTTCAACCAATTAGGATTCCTAATCCTAATTGAACTCTAATCCTAACATTCCTATTGAAATGAAGATCATTATCTATAAGTGACATCGGTGAGAGCTCCAACCTCTTGGCTCCATGTGTTTTATACACTTCTTTGCATTGTCAATAATTATATTTCGAAGTCCTACGTCAACTTCAGTATGTTGCATGGACGAAGCTTCATTGCATTATAATTTTGCCCCTTCACTGTGTTGCTTTTGAGCTTTCATTTTTATTCTGTCCTCGTCAAAAATGGTAGAAATAACCTGATCATAAATATAGGAATCCTCGGCAGTTTGAATTGTATGCAGTATATCATTTAGCCATTAATCTTCCATTACTGAAGGCCGATATGAGGGGTTTGGAACATTAATTGTTGTACAAGAGATGCCTATTCAGAGAATTCTGTGACCCAAACAGAAGGAAGCGATCCTTTCAAGTTTAAACCTGACAGAACAAGGTGCCTTTCCATAGCTTTGTCAAATGGGTGCCACAACTCAAAGAAGACAACCCCTAAGCTCTACATATCAAACTTTTCTTTTATGAGGCCATGCCTGTTCAATTTCAGGTACTCGATTTGTTGTTGCTTAGTGGTGATTCTGCAGCCAGATCCCTTGCCCTTCTGGAATGCATCCCCGAATTGTACAATTCCCGTGATATGTCGTGAAGGGCAGATGCCAGTGTTTAGGGATGAAAACGGATCCGTTACAGATCGAATATGCATACTTCCATATCAATATTCACATCATATCTATCGAATGCGAATACGGATATAGATATGATTCGGATAGGCATTAAGGAAACCATGTCCTTAAAAATATGGATACGAATCCGAATCGAATGTGGATCGAATAAAGAGCGGACCTAAATATGAATCAAATAGAGTTAATCCAAATATGAATCGAATAAAGAGTGAAATCCAAATATGGATCCAATAAACATGGAATCCGAATCCAGATCGAATACAGACTACATACGAATACGCTTTGAAATTTATCAGTTCATAATGATTTTAAAAAATGACAATGAAAAATAAGTTACATCGTGACAAAAGGGAACATCAAGGTGACATGTGTTCTTGATCAGAAATAAAAAGGGGACAGGTTTTCGTAGCTTTTGTTCGTGCACATCCCCAAACAAACGGAAGTTTATTAATATCATTAATATATTGTATTTTATAATATATAATACTAATATAATAACAGGGGGTTATTGCTTATATTAATTAACTAATATATAAAATAGTATTAAATATTATATTCGGATATCCATATCCGAAGATTCAAGTCATTACCATATATGTATCCGTATCCAGAAAGTACAACCCATGTCCACATTCGATTCGTATTCGATTAATATCCGGATATGGATATCCGTATCTGGTAATTTTTCTAATACGGTAAGCAGATATTCGAGTCTATACGTATTCGTTTTCATCTTTACCGGTGATCATTTTGTCGAGCAAGCAAGACTAAGAAGATACGCCATAAGCAGGTCATTTTTCTCGGCATGAGTTTCCCCATCATCCATTCCCTGATTATCCAACAGGGTTTCCCACGAATCACATGTTCCCTGATCAAAGACTGTATGCTTCTTTGTTTGAACATCCCCCCCCCAACCTCAGGAGAATCCTCTCTAGATGAAGATACTTCAAATGATGAATTGGATTCTTTGGATGTTGATAATATCTGGCAATCGTTATCGTTCTCTTCATCAAGAAGATTTAATTTTGATGCAACTTGAAGTCTAATGCTGTTTTTTTATACCAACATTGGTGGGTTTGAAACCCAAAACTGATGCCAACTTTTCACTCTGTTTAAACTTAAAATTGTCTGTTGTGGTGCTACATAAGCCGGTGATAACGGGAGGAAAATTCCTGGATACCATTGTAGGCAAAAAAATCACTATGTTAAGATTTCTGTGTCGCAGACTAACCACTTTTTTAAGAGCCGGTTACATTTCGAGTTAAACCTTTTAATAGTGGTATTAGCAGGCAGTTGTATTCAAGAGACAAACTTAGTCTGAGAAGCAGGTTAATTCATATAAGGCAAAGTCGCCTCTTGAACCCTGATTAATCCTAAAATTGTGAGAAAAATTCGCTCAGGTTGTCTTCTTAGAATCATATTCGCCTCATACGACGAAGTTTTCTTTTTTTGTTAAGCACCATGAGGGAGACGTCTTTTCAAAAGGCGACTTCTGTATTATACAAAGCCGTCTTTTGAAGAGGCAGCTCCAACTAAAGCCGCTCTTTCAAAAGGCAGCTTTTGTTCAATAAGAAACAGAACGTGGATCCCTCCCCCCTCCCCCGCACGCACTTTCCTCCTTCCACAGCATCTGCTTCCCACCGCACGCTGCTCGCCCCCCATCTCCCTTATTCTCTTCGCCACCTACGGACGCCGCCCTCGTCGCCTCCTCCACCGGGTGCATCCTCCTCCTTGCAAGTCTCCTCTATCTAAGCCATTCTCCTCCATCAACGTGTCATTCATTAGTGACCTAAGGTGAGGTTTTGCATCTCTTAACCCATAGCATTTGCTTAGTTTGTGATTGTTTTATATGATTTTACAGCTCTTCATCCATAGTAGTCACCCTAGTTTGTGGTTGTACAAGATGTGATTGTTTCTCAATACATATAGGATGTCCATGGAATTTTTATGCTTTTATCACTTCGGAGGGAGGATTCAAAATTCCGAGGACACAAGTTATCAAGGTGGTGTATGAAACCGTTGAAGTTAGTTTCGAACATGAAGTTTGATATCTTGATTGAGAATATCGTGCCGTTATTCCGGCTCGAACCTACACAGTGCGATGAATTAAAATTGTTTCACAACTGAAGGGGAATGGGAATCGTTATTTGGTAAATGTAGAGTACGATAATGACATACAAGATGTTGTTGAGTATGTAGGAATGGTGCGTTCATCATACTGTCCAATTTTGTATGTAACCCATCAAGATGAGTCATCACCGAATGTCACCCGAGCCTCTTCACCTGTAACTCGGGCTCATGTTGTTGCTACCTTTGATATGAACAACACAATTACTGAAGAAGTTGATCGGGTGAGACTGATGAAGACTTGGAGTTGAATGGCACGGATAATGAAATAGAGAATGATGAAGAATCTGAGACACACATTGTGTTTGATATAGCATTCTAGAATGTTCGCGGTGGTGATGGCTATATAAGAATGACAAGGATGCCTTCGGTGCCAGAGAAAGACTTAATATTTCAAAGGAGGTGAGGAACGGGATGACATTTAAGTCGAAGGCTGACTTGGTTTTACTATGTTAAGATGTTTTACATTAAACGACATTACAGTTTTTATGTGCACGAGCCAGATAGGTTGGTTTAGGTTGTCTATTGCCGCGAGAAAGAGAGAAGTTGTAAGTAGTGTTTACGAGGTCATAGGTGACCACTAGACGGACAATTTAGGGTGTTGCAGCTACAGTTTATTTCCTTGGATTGGCATTTGGTGACTGCATAGGTAGAGAGATAGAGACCGAAGACACATACATTCCATATTCCTCGTGGGGGTGATAACCATTACTCTCCAAGATGTTGCAATTTTATTAAGTTTGAAGATAGTGGGGCACGTTGTGATTACTCGGACAACTTTGCCAAGCTAGGCGGATCTTTGTAAGAGAGTATTAGGCATGCGACCACATAAGCCGGATATTAATGGTGCTCTCCTATGGATGACATAGCTTCGAGAGCATTTCTCTGAACTTCATGCATATGCAGACATAGATATGGTTATCAGACACGCACGATCTTACATTTTGCAGTTGATTAGAGGGGTTGTTTTTCCTGACTAGTTAGGAAATGAGGTGTCCTTGATTTACTTACCACTATTGGAAGATCTAGAGGCGTGTAAAGCTTATAGCTGAGGATTTGCATGTTTAGCTTACCTATACAAACATGTGTGTGTGGCATCAAGGGCGGATGCAGTGGAGATTGGTAGCTCGATTATCCTCCTACAGTTATGGGCTTGGGAGCGATTTCCTCACATCACGTCGGTGGTAAGTAGACAACCGTCGTAGCGTGGTAGTCCTCTAGGTTGTCGCTGATGTGCAGAGTTTGAACTAACATCCGATCCTACCTGTGTTGTACGACCTTATAGAGATGCCTTTGATCTCCAGACTCCTAATCAAGTAACGAATGAACTAGTCTTTAATATCTCATTTACTATTTTCGATGACACTATTTATATAACAGGTTATATGGGAACCGTACATCACTGAGATCATGAGCTCTCTCCCTCCATATTTCCTAGAATCCCAGGATCTATACTCTGCTAGGGTACCACTAATCCATTTTTGCATCGTGGAGTTGTATGCATCCAACAGAGTCTTACGCCAATTCGGTGCAGGCCAAGAGATCCCAGTCCAATGCAACACATCTTCACGACATTGATCTCCAAGGGAAGACGTCCGTCGATTAGGTACAGTTCCATGCAAACTATATGCAGATGTGGAACAATCGACGTGAGCATGTGTTGGTTGCCACTAGGGCTGTCAGGAAAGCTCGAGCTCGATGAGATGAACTCGGGCTCGGCTCGTTAAGGGCTCGCGAGCCAGACTCAAAACCTTAACGAGCTCGAGCCCGAGTTAAGTTTTATGGCTCGTTAGCTTATTGAGTCGAGTCCGAGTTGGGCATTGTTCAACTCGAAAACACGACTCGATAACTCATTTTCCCTCTTAATAAAAAATTAAAAATATATATACTGAAACTTCCACATTGAGTTTGATATAAAATAAGGTTAACATTTTTCTTGTCCAAAAACCTACAGAAAATAGTATAAAAAATCAAAATTACAAATATCATTTGAATAATTTAATGTATAAATTGGAACAATGACTCATTAAGAGGTTCATGAGCCAGCTCATTTTGAGGCTCATGAACCAGCTCAGAAACCCATGACTCGATAAGAGGCTCGTGAGCCAGCTCATTTTGAGGCTCGTGAGCCAACTTAGAAACTCGTGGCTCGATAAGAGGCTCGTAAGTCAACTCGAACTCGACGAGTTCGAGTTTGAGTTGGTGATCTAGGGCTCGATCCTTATCGAGCCCGAGTTCGAGCCTTAGGTTTCTTATCGAGTTCGAGTCCGAGTTGAGGCCAACTAGGCTCGTTGAACTCGATAGACACCCCTAGCTGCCACACCCATTGGCCATGGAGGTGTAGACGTATCTGAAGATTATATGGTGTGGTACAACCGCATCACACGACGATTTGTAGTTAGGCATGGATGTGTGCTCAACATGGTGGTAAGTCAATGTAAAATCCATAGAGAACATCATGCTTTTCTTTATTATAGATCTTGTCATCTTTTTCACTTTACAGGTAACACGATTAGATGAGATCGTTCGCCTTGTAGGATCAAACGGGGATGTAATCCAAGTGATGCCAGACACTCGTTGTCTTGTTGATAACTCTATCCAGCGACAATTCAGGAATGGACTCCATGAAGATGAAGACGGTGAGGAGGGAAGACCAATCGAGGGTACATCTTCATAGAGGCATGGGCGTGATAGAGGACATGGACGTGTACGCAGACCATAAGAAGGACGAGCATAGAGCCAAATCGAGGACATACATGCTTCGGAGGTTGAATAACAAACTCCTGTTGCTGGATGCGAGTTTGAGAGAATACAACAAACTCCACCTGCATCGATGAGAGAAAGGCCACATAGCGAGCCTGGACCATCGCATTGCCATGCATTATTACCTCCTTTGGATTATGATGAAACGATTGGCGAAGAAGTCTCACAAAATGAGCACATTGATGGTGACAATCTATTATCTTCATTCCCAGTGGAGCCAGCTATGACACTTCCTCAACAAGCACCTACAGAGTGCCAAAACATTCGAAGGAGGTGACGCATGTGATGTCATAGAAGGTGTTATATGGATGACTAGTTCTTTTGGAGTACATATGATTAGGGATTGTTGTATGCAATTTATTGTACTATGGATATTGAACCTTGTCTATGTAAACCTTATAAATCTTAAACTTGGTTATGGTTAATGAATCATAAGCTTTTGTGTTTGCATTTTTTCCTTGATCATTTCATATGTAGGCATTATTTTATTAATGATCCAAAAGTTGCATATATAGACAGACAAACATCAAGCCACAGTGAACTATGGCTTGTTGTTTTTCTGGTTGTTTACCCAGAAAGTGATGAATCTCGATTCATCATTATTTATTCTATCATTTTGGCCTTAAAAACCCCAGCAAATGCATGTAAATAACATCAATTTGTACATATTAGCATTCATTGTTTATTATATTTATTGTACATAAAATAAGGTTTTTGATGCCAAAATTATAGAATAAAGAGAAGAAAAAAAGGAATAAAATATTGCAAATATTTTATGACCCTAACTCCGAGACCAAGTCCAGAATAGAATTGGTCGACAAGGAATAAAGTATGGGGAGATAAGGGCCAATAATACAATAAATACCTCATTTATTTATTCATTCATTTATGCATTTTTGACACCTATCTTGTATAGAATTATTTATTCATCAAATAAAAATCTTTTGTACATGAAAGTTGTAGATAATAATGTAAATAAAAATATAAAATTGAGTTTGTGTAAAAATAATATACAATGTACATTTTATACACAGAATAAAAAGCCAAAATCTCAACTTCACAGACCCATATCTTGCAGATAAAAACTCAAAATCCACTAAACTCACCTTTAATTGTATATAGCTTTCCAAGAACTATTTAATAAAATTGGTTTCAGAATTTTTGGAGTTTATATGAGAAAGTTAGGTTTTGGGTCCCTATTGTACATAATACCGATTAAAATATTCAATTTATTCATTACTTATTATTACAAATTCATATTTTTATAATTTTGTAAACATTATTTATAACCTATGTGTACATTAAAATTAGAATTAAACCTAAAATAAAAAGGAAAATAAATAAAACTATACCAAAACCTAGATGAAATACCTTTGTATATAAATAAAGGGGAATACATTCTTTAATTATTTTATTCTTTCAAATTTTTACAATCTTGTAAACATTACCTATAATTTATTAAAAATACAAATCCAAAATAAAACCCATTAAAATTCATTAAATAAATAATATATATATAAAATATAGGTAAAATACCTATAAGTATACCTACATATTATATATACTTATTTATTTAAATATGTAAATAAAATCATAAAAATCAAATAAAAATATATTTACACTCACAAAAATAAGTTATAATTATATAAAATAATAAAATAAAATAATAAAATAAAATACATAAAATAAAAATAAATACATGTAAATACACTTATAAATACATCATTAAAATAAACCCATAATAAAATTTATCAAAAAATAAATAAAAATCATAAATAAATACTACATTATTTAATAAACATTTTTTATTTATAAGCAAATTTTAATAAAATCATTTATTATGTTTAAATAATAGGTCAACTTCTAGCAGACGTGGACCAATCGCAGCCCTGCGCGGGTTGACCTGGGTCAACTCAGCCCCCAGCCTCACCAACCCGTCAAATCTGTCAGACCTTACGTTTTCTCCAAATTTTCCCGATCAACCCGTCGCTCCAATGACATCGGTCCCTTCACGGAAATTACTCCCACACCAACCCTCATACACGCCCAAGGCTTGTTTCCCTTGTATATATCTCCGATTCCTTATTTTTGTCCGGTCAATAAGGGCTCCCATTGTGTTCATAAATAATTCAGCCTCCAGCCCGTCAAATGTGTCAAACCCCCCATCTTCTCCCATTTTTCCCGGGCGCCCCGTCCATCGATCGCCTTTGCTTCCTTCACAAGAAATGTTCCTGGAATATTGTACATACACGCCCCCATGTTAGATCTATATATGACTGATTCCTTATTATTTGTCGGTCAATAAGGGCACATACACATGTTTATAAATAAACCATCTTCCTCCTCCAAACTTTTTTGGCCAATTTCCATCCACCCAAAAGCCTTGAATTCGTTCCGGGGAGGTTCCTTGTGACATGATGAGCATTTCAGCAACGTGAATCGGCCGGAGGAGGGGTAATTTTGTCGCGGCGGAGCTCCGGCGTCCGTCCTGCTCCCTGGAGGCCCCCAGGTATAAGAGTTGTTCTTCCTTGCTTTTTAAGTAGATTTTAGTTCCAGCATTTCATTCCCGTTCTTAGTTTAGCTTCTAGATCAGTAGAGTAGCGTAAAATACCTAAATCGAAGTTCGCCGGAGCTCCGCTCTGGCGACTTCTTCACCGTGATACCCACTGTTTCCGATCACCATTTTCACCTCACTTCGTTCCCCATCATTTTCTCCATCTTTCGACCGTATTTGTTCAACCAAGGACCCCTAGTCCTTGCGAATCGGAGCTCCACCTCTGCCTATCGTCGGAGCTCCTCCACCTCACCCCATCTTGCACCCAAGCTTCAAAACCCAGGGTCGAGGAGATAGACCTCATCCCCCTGGTTCTTCCTATGCAGGTTGCACGAAGCAACGAGTCCGTTTGGACTCGATTCGATCCAGGAAGAGGCTCCTGGAGGTCCCGACCTTCATCGACCTTGCCTGGGCTCCTTGGACCTCCAGGAGCCATGCCAAGACCACCGGAAGCTGCGGGACGCCTCCAGCTACGATCAGAACATCTTAGACGCGAGGGGGAAGCTTGGAGGAGCCCATGGTTCAAGATCGAAGCTCGCCCAGTGCGAGTTCTTCCCGTGTTCTTCCAGACACCTTCATTGCCGTCCGATCAGGAGGAGCACCCCAGAATGAACGAGAGTCGTCGAATGAAGCCCAACCATCACCGTCCGATCCGCGAGGTGGATCTAATCAGAAGCCTTCATCTGCGAATCGGTACCAGCCGTCGTATGTGCGACGCGTGGCAAGTGAAATCACCTCCGCCGTCCGTCCGCGCCCACTTAAGGGGTAAATTTCACATATGACCCCCGCATTTTTGTATTTTATTTTCAATATTGTAAATAAAATAGCAAGTGTAAATAAAGTCGTAATTTTTGCTGAAAAGACCCTGAACTTTATAGAATTACAAATAGGTCCTTCCGCGCCTCACGTGCGGTCCCACGTGAGGCGCGTGAAAATTGCATGTAAACCCTGGCGATTTTTGTAAATTGTAATTTAGTTCCAAAATTTAATATTTATTTCTGTAGGTATTTTTGCACAGTGCCCCCTAGGATTTATTTTATTTGCAAAAATGCCCCTGCCAGGCTGTTTGATTGTTGTGTCTTTTATGTATTTATTAAAAATACCTATGTAACTCCTAAAAATCCACAAAAATTAGGTTAGATGCTTCATGTAGTGTACTTTCACGCCCACATTTTATTCTGCATTTTTTGCATTTAACCTAATTATAAAAAAATGAAAAAGGAGCCCTTTTTGTACTGTTTAAATTATAAAGTACCAAAAAAATATAAAACCATTTTGAAAAATTACAAAAAATTTATATATGGTATATTTATATATATTGAGTCCAGAAAATGAAAAAACCCTAAAAATCGAAAAAGAAAATATAAAAATTTCAAGAAGCTCCAAAATCCTAAAAAAATATAAAAACCCTTGAAAAATACCAAAAATATATTTTTCTCTTTTATAATATCTATATATCAATATTTACATATTAAAATTAATTTGGGTAATTTTTGGACTTTTTTATATTTTTAAAACCCAAATTACTTTCAGACTATTTAATTAGTCCCATATTAGGGACATTTGTTGGAATTAAAAACACACAAAAAAAAGTAAAATTCAGAAAAATAATAAAAAAATGTAAAAATATAAAAAGCCAAATATATATATAGGAAAAAATGGGGCTGCCCCCTGGGGGCAGCCAACATGGCTGCCCCCGCCCTATTTTTCGGCCTCTTTTTTATTTTTTTTTGAAAAATAAAACCATGTATATTCATCCATATATCCCTCCTATATGTCATTCGAATTTCGTCAGAAACAGAGACTCCTACGACCTCCATCTCGATGATATCGATTTAAAAAAATCCTGTTACCGTTAAACAATTACTGTCCGGATGGAGGCCGTAGGAGTCTCTGTTTCTGACGAAATTCGAATGGTATATAGGAGGGATATAGGGATGAATGTACATGGTGTTATTTTTCAAAAAAATAAAAAAAATTGCCCAAATAAGGCGGGGGCAGCCACATATATATATATATATTATATGGTATGTATTGAGTATTTATATAAATATACATATCCTTATATATTACTCATCTTTCTTCTCTTATGTATCTCTTTATATCATTAAAAATATAAAAACAAAATAAAAAATATAAAAATAAAAATAAAATTAAAAAAATATATAAAATCAAAAACCCACAAAAACAATAAAGGATTGGACATGAGCCAAGAATTGAATAATTGTACAACCAACTTTACACACAACCATTCGCCTCCCTGTGTTCGACATCTACTTGTGCTTACACCTATACACATTTACATGCAGAGTTATAATAAATTTTAACTCCACATTTTTGATATTTTATTGCATATATTTTATTGTGGGTTAATTGTTGATTGATTTGGGAATTTGGAGTGGTCAAATCAGCGACTGGATCTCTCGCCTTGTGAGACTTCTAGACCCTCTGAAAATCTCCTTTCATCAGAAAGTCACATTTTTAAAAGGCGGCTTATGTTTGAAGCTACCTCTTCAATAGGCGGCTTCAGATTTGGACAAAGCCGCCTTTTGAAAAGGCGGCTCCCTCACGATACTTAACAAAAAGGAAACTTCATCGTATGACGTGAATATGATTCCAAGAAGATGGCTTGGGTGAATTTTACTCGTAAAATTGCCCATCGTGGTGCTACATGTGCCAGTGATAATAAAAGGAAAAATTACGGACACTGTGTAAGCAAAAAAACCCAATATGTAAGGACCCACGTGTACCGATATATGTTAGAAAATAGATAACGCGGAAGCAGAATGATGAACGGAGTACAGAATAGAGAAAGATAAAACATGAAGAACACAAGAATTTTACATGGAACCCTACTCCCTAAGGAGCGGTATGAAACCACGGGAGAAGCCCTCAAAGGGGCGGATATTCTATTGAACTTTCTCACTTGATACAATTGGTGTGGGGTCTATATATAGTCCCCACCAAGGTTCGAAATTTCGATTTCGATCTCGTTTCGGTAAGGTCCAATACCGAAATTTCGCCGAAATTTCGGGAAATTTCGACGATTTCGGTGGAAACATCGGAAAAGGCTAAAAAATCCGATTTTTTCCAATTTTATTGAAAATTTCGATTTTCCAAGTTATTAGAACAATAAATAACATACAAATACACAATTATTTCACACACATTGGTCATCTATACCCTATATATAGACATATCGGTCATATCGGTCATATCGGTCATATCAGTGGTCATATTGTTGGAACCCAAGCAACATGTATCGATCGATATGGGGTCGAAATGACCCATATTTTATCCATATCATTGCAATTGAGGATCTCCACCCCTCTATACAACCTATCTCGACCGAAATCTCATAAGACAGTTAATATATAAAAGTTGAAATCATGGTTGTAACATCGTTAATACATAATAAAAAAGAGTAATAGTCTAGTCTTACAAATACAATACAACTTACAACAAGTTAAAATTATTAAGAACATGCATATTTCTGATAAATGCAATAAAAGAGTAAAGATTAAAATATAGTACATGCCCTGGTGACATGTTTTGTTCAGAACCAGGAGTTTCGTGGTGGATCTGAATGCCCCCCTTCCTTGTTGTCTCTCATAGCGCATCGCGGATTCTATGAACTCGCAGTAGTTTTCCCATGTCATGTACGAGTACATGGCCTTGTAATCCATGACATACTGCCTATATTGGTGGTCATCGATGCCTATGAGCATCCCGAGTCGAGGATAAGCAGCACTGGATCCGGTATCACGAGTGGCACGACGAGGCTGCTGCGAACTACTGCCCTGAGATCCTCAGGACGACAACGGAGTTGGAGAAGATCTCTGCGGAGGAGGAGGAGGAACTGCCGTGTAGTACTCAGGGAAGAAACCGTAGCTGTCACCCCCAAAGAAACTGCCCTGGCTCTGCTCAGGTTGGCTACTTTGGTAGTTGTCTCCGCTACTGTATCCCCCATATCCACTGTAACCATATGAATATGCTGAGGTGCGTACTGAGGAGGAGGAGGTCCTGGAGGAGGAGCTTGAAAGTATTCCGGGAAGACGCCAAATGATCTCTCATTGTGCGACGATCCATATCCGCCTAAAGGACTTTGTGCTCCTCCGCGATATGGGCTGTCAATATCCATGAAGCTCAAAGAACCTACAGATGATGTCAAATCTTCCATGTAGCTGTCGGTTGGACGATGACCTCGACCGTAGTCGTAATCCGTAGGCCCTGGACTCAGACTTGGAACAAATTGTCCGTGTGTGTTCCGTTGTCTCTCCATATATTCACGTCCTGCTTGTAGGCCTTCCTCAAGTCTGGTAGCTAGTGGTCCACGACCACTCCCTCCTGACCCACCTGAGTTTGACTCCCCACCACCACAAGGTTCGACACGACCAACATCGTCATCATCATCATCTCCACTGTCATCCTTTGACTTTGACTTGGATTTGGAGCTACTGGAGAGAATTTCATCAACAACTGCATCAATCTCGCCCTCCAACCCTCCAACAGGGTCTGTAATCCGCCCGGATCTGGCCAAAAAGTCACCAACGTCTGCACCCATTTGCTGGCTGATGTTCTCATTCGGTCTTCCACCTGGCTGATCGAGAACTGGGGCACCATTGGAATCCATCCACCTCTGGAGAACGTCCTCTTCAGCATCGTCATCGTGCATCTTGAAAATGTATGCAAGGTCAATAGGGTCCGTATAGTCATCTTTGTCATGTCCCTCCGTTGCATGCTTCAATTTCAGCCTCAAGTTGTAATGCACGAAGACAAGGTCATTGAGCTTCTTTTCTCCCAACCTGTTCCTTCTCTTCGAACGTATCAAATTGAACGTGCTCCATGTCCTCTCACAACCGCCAGCAGATGCGGTTTGAGACAACACTTTCACTGCCACACTTCGAAGGTTGGGAGATTCCATCCCATATAACATCCACCATTCGGCTGCAAAAAAAGGAAAAGACAGATTTCATAAGTACAAATAAATGTACACAAAATCAACACAAGTAATGGGTTTATTTGCCTCTGTCCCTACCAGGAAGAGTATTGCCACGACCGTTGACCGCAGTAATCCGACCAAAGGAACCCAATGCATCTCGGTAATACTTAACCTGCACAACGCACAAATAGGTTCAACCCAAATATCGTGTGACTCAAAAGTCAAAATATAGGTAGAATTTGAGGATAGTACCTCATTCATGCACATGATCTGTAACTTCTCGTCCTTGACGAGCTTCTCCACCACAATCTGTACGGCTGAGAGAAGGTCGCCATTTGTACCAAGTCCATTCTTGTAGTGGTACTTAGGATTGAAGTAATAAGCTGCACAGAAAGTCACGAACAAGCTCATTTATGATGTCCAACTATAAAAATTTAAATGATTGAAAAAAAATCATTTTTACATAATACATACCGGCCTTGTGAAGAGGATGTGAGAGCATCTTAGACCATCGCTCGTCTATGATGTCCAACCATGCTTTTGATCCCTTCCCAACCGCTTCTCGGACCTTCTCTCTCATGCAGCGCATTGCCTCGTAGATGACTCCCATGGTGGGTTTCTTGTCACCATCCACGATCCGCAATGCAGATACCACTAGATCCATGATCCTCGTGACCCGAGTCACGTCATCCCAAAAGGAGATATCATTGATCAATATCTCCACCTTCCGTCCTCCTTCAGTCCGAGCTTCAGATATCTCGAACCACTCACCCTGGCAACACATGGTTTTCAAACCCGTCTTATGTTGCTTGAGGCTTTGCAACGCTATAAAATTGGTTGCAAAGCGTGTGATGCCAGGCCTCACCAACTCCCCATTGCACATCCGCCTCATTAGTGCCAACACTTTGCTGTGGTTGTAGATGAATGTGGTGATCATTCGTGCTTTCTCCACCACCCTTGAGACGAGCTTCCTCTTGCTGAAATCCTTAAGGATGTAGTCAATGCAATGCGCAGCACACGGTGTCCAGAAAATTCTGTAGCTGCTGGACTTCATAATTGTTTCACCAGCCTTCTTGAAGTTGCTGCCGTTATCTGTCACAATTTGCACAATGTGCTCTTTCCCAATCTCCTTTATAACATCCTTCATCAACTTCAGAAGGTACCTGTGGTCCTTCACATGCTCAGATGCATCAACAGATTTCAAGAAAATTGTCTTCCCATCGCAGTAAACAAGGAAGTTGATGATCTGCTTCCTTGTGTAGCTCGTCCACCCATCGCACATCAATGTCACCCCATACTCTGGCCATCTCCTCCTCAACTCGGCGATGTACTCATTCATCTCCTCTTTCTTCATCCCAAGATATTTGTTCATGATCTCGTAGGATGTAGGAGCCTTCACTCCCGTTCCCGCTGCAACGATCTCATCAACGGCATGCTGCAAGAATGGCCCGCTTGCAATGTTGGCAGGAATGCTCTCCCCAAAGAAGAGCTTGCTGATGGCTTTTCCCACCCTTTCTCGTGCATTGGTGAACATTCCCTTCACTGTTTTCTGCCTCGGATCCTTACTTGCCTTGTATTGCATGGATCCGCTCCTCGTCAAGAAGGGCTCAATTCCCTTCCCCTTGTGTTTCTTGGTGGGTGGTGGAACTGGTGCGCCTCCAGAACCACTCCCACTCCCACCTGCACCATAGAAGCCGCCCCGTGCACCACCGAGTTCTCTCCTCTCGAACTCGCTCCTCAATGATTCTTGTGTAGCCCTTCTGTATGCCCTCCTTTCTGATGCAGTCTGAATGTCGGTGGGGTACACAAAATCATCGTCATCTGAATCAGAAATGACATTGAATTCTTTCTCGAACATGAACTCCTTCATTTGTTCTTCCCTTCTTACTCTCTCCGCCTCCTTTTCCTTCTTTTCGTCCAAGCTCGCCTTGACCTTGACCCTCGTATCTTTGGGACAACGCGTGCACTTGGCAACATTCTTGTTGTTGCCAACAAGATGTTGCTTCATCCTTATGATCCCGCCTCCTTCCAACTTCTTCCCACAGAAATTGCATTGCGGCTTCACCTTATTTCCATCAGGAGCGGACGAATACCTCCAGCCAATGTCCCCACTGAATTCTTCCATATGATCATCAAAACTGTCAGATCCAGAACCGGAAGCAGAATGTGCCATGGTAAATATCCAAATGAAGAACCGGAACCGAAATCAGAATGTCGCAGAATGTGCCATGTATGAACGTCGAAATCTGCGAGGAAAATCAATAACAAACATTAAGTTGGCATACAATGCATGCAACTGTTATGAATATGCAAATTATTTTATTTTTTAAATTTCGGAATTATTATATATTTAATTTTTCCAACACCTACTTTTCTTATTTACAGAAAAAACCTTGGATCTATACATTAGGATATTAGATCTACAAATTAGGGGACCATTTCATGAAAGACTACATAATTGACACAAAATATGAACATAAACGTAAATATTTAATAAATCATTTTCGGATTTTCTATATTTTTAATTTTTATTAATCCAAAAAAATTCCAGACTATGATTTATACTTCCAAAACTCAAGATCCGAATATATAATACCACAACTCATTATCGTTCCACATTAAACTTCAAAAGCCCCAATTTCTTCTAACATAGATCCAAGAAAATAATCTCCAACAATGTTTTAATTCATGTTAACTTCAGATCTGTGATACAACGATCATAGCTAGCACTATTGTGCAAAAAAATACAAAGGCCCCAAACTTCTACTCCAAATTTATACCTATTTTGGGGGAAATCTATCAAATTAAACACCATACCAAGCTATATCAACAACCTAACAGTGAAATCCCTAAAAAAATATTGAATTTGAAGAAGATTTATCATAATTTGGCTTACCTCAAAGGAAGAAGGTCTTGGAAGATGAAGAGAGCAGCCTCTGCACGAAATCGATCGAAATGGGGACCTTTCGACCGATATTTCGCTATATTTTGACAGAGGCCTGATTTTTCTATTCAAAGATTCCTAATGTCGAACGAGATATCGAGATGTGCCGAGATATCGGCGATATCTCGCGATATTTCGACCGAAATCGGGGAAATCGATATACAGTATACTTTCGATACCCGATACCCATCGAAACCGAAATTTCATCGAAATTTCACGAGATTTCAGTCCATGGTCCCCACTGAGTCTCGACATCATCAATCTGGTAGATGTGGGACTGAACTCTGGATTGGGTAAACGGATCCTGGAGAGATCCATTTACCCATCTCCCATACATGTGACGCATATAATGAGTACTCAAATACTCCCCCTCAAGTTGGAGCATCCAATGCTTAGCTTGGACAAACAGAAAGAAAACTCAACTCACGTTACATAATACTATAGACAATATCAATTCAACAGGTACAATTGTCGATTGTTTTCGATGACGTTGCTTCTCATGTCGTGCAGGTGAGGAGGACGAACGGACTGGGGTGTGAGTCAACTAATCTCCTCGTTGGAGAGCATGTGCTATGTACTACATCTGTCAGAGTCGCTGCAACTGGAATGAGTCTCCTCGTCGGAGTACTTTGGCCCGCCACAACATGTGGACAACCGATCCATCTCTGAAAAGGGTCGAACTGAAAGGTTGTGGATTGCAATCCACGTCGGAGTCCACGATCATTGAAGAATGGAGTCTGAAATAGTCTCCTCGTCGAGAAACTGGGTCTCTCCCATCTGGCTCAGAGAATGGTACTTTGCTCTGAAGTCCCTATAATACCACATGAAAACCCTTGCCAACATGGCATAGGGATGGTCCTCTACCATGGAGTCCCTATGGCTCACATGAAAACTCTGACCGAAAACAAGAATGAAGGGGAACACGAACAATGATGGCATACATGTGCATATATGAAAAAAAACACATAGAAGTGTGGTTTGAAACTGAAGACTCGGAATCTGACGTCAAGTTTGAATATCAATTGTAGAGTATGAACATCAGATCGATCTGGAGAATCTGACATTTGAATATTGAACAAGACTTGTGACTCTACACAATACACCCCTTTTCTCCCATACTGGTCTGAAAATCAACATCAACCAAGTGGGGAGAAGATGAATTAATGGGGAAAACATGAAAATACTTAACCGATAATGATTTTTTCGGCTTTCTTAATCAATCAAGTTTTTTATCATCATTTTTCATTTTTTTCCGGTTATTTCCACTTTTTTAATAGCTATCAAACAATTTTTATGACATTTAATCCCTTTTTTACGGCTTTCTCCTTTTTTCTCTTCTTTTTTTGCAAATCTTTTTTGTACAGATTTTTATTGTACGAGCATTTTTAAAAAAATACACAAATGGACCCCCCAGATATTTTTTCGGGTCTTCAAAAAAATTCTCTCTCTCCTTTTTTTATACGGTCCAACATTGGACCTGAATATGCACCATGTGTTTTTTATACAGCTCATTTCTTCTCTATTTTTTTCACAGTGGGCCTACTCCTCCCTTTAAAAAGAACCGAAGCCCCTTGGCCTCTTTAGGGTTCCCAATTCGAAACCCTTCCCTTAGAAACACGCCACCCCTCTCCCCCATTGGGATTCATCACTTGCCGATGTCGCCTGGGAGCGTCGACGAGGAGAGGCGCTTTGTCAGGAAGAGCTCCTCCAAGAAGATGCTGCACCACGGGGTGTGCTCCGCCAAAAAGGAGGATGGTGCGTCGATGGGTGTGCTGGATGTTGCGCCAAGGGGTATGCTTCGTCGTCGCCAGTAGCACATATAGGAGATGGAAGCGTGCAAGGGCTCGAGCTCCTGGAGCTCGTGTTGGATCTCGTCGTTGGAGCCTTCGGGTATCGCGAGGTTCGCGAGTATGCGCGAGGAGAGGCGACACCTGGGGCTACTACCGTCTGAGCTGCAACTGATCATAGTAGCGCAAACAGGCACCTGGAAGTGCGATCGGGGTTGCTGCATCACCTGAATTTGGATTAGGGCTCGTGGATATGGCTGGTGAAGCCTGGATGGCTTCACATGGAAGCCTTGAGGCGTAGCGGATGAGCGCTGCCTGGAGTTCGATTCGTGGCCGCCTGGAGCCACTTAGAGCAGATGCGATGCCTTAGATATCGAAGGCAACGAGAAGAGTCAGCTAGAGAATTGGGTTGTGCATGGGCGGTGGTCCGCGAGGAGCACACGATCAGAGGGTTGGTGGTGCGCAGTCCCTTACCCCTGGAAGGATAATCCATTTGTGTCGATGGTGAGAGATGGAGCAGGAGCCTTAGGTCTCGGTCGCTACTGATCTAGCGTAGCCGCTGGGGGTTTTTAGGGATGGATGTCCTTCGCCTGGATCTGGAGTGGATCTGTGTCGTGATGTTGCGGAAAGAGATGCGACGAAGGGATGAGACTGAAGGAGCGTCGCAGCCATACAAACAGAACATCAAATCTAAGATTCAGAAATCCTGGAGCATGAACAATCTTCGAACATGAATGTGATCTTCAGCCATAATTTTTCAGGAACAAATCTCTGAACATGATAAAAATAATGAACAGAATTCCCGCTTTGAATCAAACCCGCTCTGATGAAAAAAACTTTCAAGAACGAAACCACGAGAATCGAACCCGCTCTGATACCATATTAGAAAATAGAGAATGATGAAGTAGAGTGATAAATATAGCATAGAATAGAGAAAGATAAAATACGACGAACACAAGACTTTTACGTGGAACCATGCTCCTTAAGGAGTGGGATGAAACCACGGAAGAAGTCCTCAAAGAGGCAAATATTTTATTGAACTTTCTCAATTGATACAATGGGTATGGGGGTCTATATATAGCCACCACTTAGTCTCCACATCTCCAAAATGGTAGATGTGAGACTAAACTCTAGATGGGGTAAATGGATCATTGAGAGATCCACTTACCCATCTCCCATACATGTGACGAATGTAATGAATACTCCAACAATATAGGCAAATAATCTGTCTTTTTTAGAGGTGGATTTCCTTTTGAGGTAAGCCTATAATTAACTAGTAGATCCAGCATGAAGATACATGTTCAAGAGGTGGTTTTGATCTTAAAAGCCTGACACCTGAAGAGGCAGTTAGATTTTATGAAGCAAAGTCGTCTCTTAAACTCTATTTATTCTTAAAATTGTCCATCATATAGTGGTGCTAACTAAGCCAGTGACTATAGGAGGAAGATTCATGGATGTTGTTATAGGCATGAAAAATCACTATATAAAGGGTGAAAATTCCACATGTAAGCCATCTTTTTAACTGAAATTTATAGCGGTACCAAGCATGAAGTTGCATGTTCAAATTGAAGAGCGGCTTTTATTTTATACAGAGGATAACCACCTTTTTAACTCTTTTAATGTCCAAGGTGATGTTGCATGTGTTAGTGACAATAGGAGGAAAATTCACAGATATTGTTATAAGCGAAAACATTATGTAAAAGTTGCTATATAGCGTAAAGAGACTTCGGTCTTAAAAATCAGCCACTTTGATTCATGTGGAGCAAAGCTACCTCTTAAAAATACGAGTTCTAAATTAAAAGACTAAAGAATTGCCATCTAGGGTATAATAAAGGGCAAAGCCTTCTCCTCTTTAAGTAGGCTCAGTTAGATGGATTCTTATCAAGTCTGTATTGAAAGATTGACCCTTTTTTCATGCTAGCGGGCGTCTATCTAATGCAACCCTCTTCGAGGGGGATTTGAAATCGGTCTTTTGAGTGGTAGGTGCACCATTGAAATGGGTACCTTATCGCCTTATTTTTTGCATTTTAAATAAGCTTTGCTATCTTAAGTAAAGATTTTGTTTCATGTATCAAGAAATTTTCCTCAAGGCAATAGCATACCTTCCCATCTTATTGTTTGCATCAGCTATGAACCTCTGCTGGAAAGATCCGACGTCACCAAACAGATCGTATAAACCGTAAACAAGAAACCCTTCAGAACAACCAACCTCACTGGACGTAACAGAAGCTGCTCCATGAAGAAGCTCCTCCTTTCCTCTACGAGAAGAAGGGAGAATCTCGGATAGGCATTCCTGCGCAACCTTGACGAGATTGAAGATCATGACCCGTCCTTCCCGCACAATGGAAGCCGCCTGATCATGAAGGAGGGACGCGAGCTGTTCCACGTACTATTGCCTGTAACTCGGCAAGGTCCTGACAGAGAGGAGAGCGACGATCCCCGGATGGTTGTTGTCGGCGTCGTCATTGTGTGGGAGGAGGTTGACGGTTGAAGGTCGTTCCATCCTTTTGGATCGTGGACAACAAAACATATGCGTGTGATAAAGTGGATTCTCTAGTACCGAGAGTCTTATGCAATCAATTCATGATATGGATCCTCAAAAATAGAAAATTCGTAAGAACCGCTTGATCTCTGCAGTACTGCAGAGAAACTGCTCTTCATGTGAAGTTTTTACTTACTTTTATGGACTATAAATTGTATGTTATTGACTAAGAAAAGGTTAGCTGATAAGAAGTTTTCATGATAAGTTACAAGGTGTTAAACCTTATTTTAAGTCTGGCGTGAGGAAAGGACACGTGGAATATACGAGAGCTTGTTCAAACCTTCACATTTAGGCGCTTATATTATCACAACAATTTGTAAGCTAAATTTGGATGACTAGTGAATTTTCGTTGCACAATATACTTCTTGTTTTACCTTCGATGTGTGCGTTTGTGTGCGCATAGGTATTTGTGTGTTTGTTGGGCTTTTCAACTTATTTTTAAATCTTGCAACCCATGCGGAGAGACAACATATGAATCTATTGAGTGAGAATGTCTCGAGACTTAGGTTACCTTGGAGACAACGATCGTTTGCTTAGGGGAGTCTTATCTCTAGTTCGTGTTATATTAGATACAACAATAACTTGTCTTCGATATCGCAACACCCATAACCGTCAAAATAATGCCACATCTAAAACTCAGAAGTGTGGGTGTGGTTTATAAGTGATGGGGACTACTAATTGACAATTTGGACTTAAACATTTTAGGTGGTTGCCAACGAATCCATTTGGATTCGAACTCAACAAGTTGTCAGGGTCAATTTTCCTCAATAACAGACCATGGACCTAAGCCCGGGACGTTACAGTTGTAGATTTATTTGTAGCTGTATAAAATAACATTTTATATCATTTTCACTATATTTGATATATATTTTATAAAATATACACCTAGCATATTATATCACGATAAGCCATTAAATCATATATATCTAAGTTAATCCAAGTGTTTCTACTATCATTTATATCGGATCCGTGTTTACTTTAGTTACATATACAGGTTTTAAGGATACGATAACATATTCATTATCTGTAAATATTTGTATTTGCGTATGTATTCAATTACTAAAGATGATAAATATATGATAATACTTATACACGTATTCGTAGCTTGACCCTTAACATTCCTATTTTGATATCTTGCAGGATGTATACTCTTTGTATTACCAATTTTAATGATCATGTTAAGATCTTATTTTGAAGAAGGAAATGATTAAAAAAATACATTTCAATAAGTAATTGTATCGTCTAGTTGTAGTTATATCGAGTTATCCCACCTCATCAAGCACGATATGGACTGCAATTTAAAGCATCAAACAGTGAATGATATTTGTTTTATATATTTAACTATGAAAGATATGACAACAAATGTACCGAAAGCTAAATTTCATCTCGTATTCATAAAGCTGAATTATCATGTGTAGTTTTTTCTCATTAGCGATGATTGTTGTGCCATCCATAAATGATACGTCAACAATTGTGCTACTTCTTGTAAGGATATAAATATTGTTGATTTTTTTGGATTGAAACTATTTTCATCTCAATAAAACTAGACAAATCCCCACAATTCTACCTCAAGGAGCTCTTGATACACTGCATGAAAATAATAAATAAACTAAGATCCACACCTACAACCATCAATGGGTCCCACACTGTGCTCCCACCACCACCCCCCACGTTGCCCACATATTCCCACCTCCCCCCCACTACCGGAACAGCTCCCTCCCTTCCCTTTCCACCTCCTCTCCGGCCGACGATTCTAGGGTTAGGGTTCCGATGAAGCGCCCCCGAAGCACCGCCGACCTCTCCTCCCGTCGCTGGCGGCGCCCCGGCCACTTCCTCCTTCTCCTCGCCGCCCTCTACCTCCTCTTCCTCTCCCTCAAGCTTCCCCGCCTCCTCCGCATCGCTGCCCTCCTCTCCTCCGCCGATGACCCGTCTGACGACCTCCGCCGCTCCGCTCTCCTCCCTCGCGACCCCCTCCACCGCCGCCTCGACCTCCGTCCCCTCCGCTCTCGCTACGGTCGCCTCCCCTCCCACCTTCTCCTCCTCCGCCGCGCCGACGGAGACCTGTCCGAGATCGAGCGTGCCGCTGCAGAGGCCTGGACCCTTGGTGCCACCGCCTGGGAGGAGCTTGAGGCCCTTGGCACAGCCGGCCTGAACCACACCACGGAGGACCTCGCCGTCGGGAGCGGAAATACGACACCCTGCCCGCTCTCTGCGTCGATGAGCCGCGAGGAGCTCGGCGGAGCCGAGCGGCTCATGTTCCTGCCGTGCGGGCTCGCCGCTGGGTCGTCGATCACCGTGATCGGGACGCCACGGGAGGCGCACGTGGAGTACGTGCCGCAGCTCGCGCGGGTCGCCGGGGGCGACGGGAGGGTGATGGTGTCACAGTTTATGGTGGAGCTGCAGGGTTTGAAGGCTGCTGATGGTGAGGATCCACCGAGGATTCTGCACCTGAACCCCCGGGTGAAGGGGGATTGGAGCAAGGTGCCCGTGATCGAGCACAACACGTGCTATAGGATGCAGTGGGGCGTCGCTCAGCGGTGCGACGGAGTGCCGTCGCGGGATGATGAGGACACAGGTCTGTGAGAAGTTTTCTTTTTTGCTTCTTCTGCTGTTGTTTATTATTCAATGCTGGCAACGAGTAGGATTCCCCTATTATTCTATAATTACTTGACCGCTTGTTTGAGTTATATGGACATTTCAACATGACGATTGCAGCTGATGTTCTATTCTCTTAGTCGGTTTTTGTTGCGGTAGCCAAATAACAAACCTTAAGCTGTACGAAATAATTGGTCAAGAGATGCCAGAGATGCCTATAGCTAAAAGGATGGGTCCCAATACTCTCAACAAGTTACAATTCGCAAAGGAAATCTAAATATTTTGCATGGAAAATGAGATTGGCTACTTGAAACTGAATGAAACGGGCTTGTACTTTATGTTAAGTGAGATTGGCTTTTTTGTACGATTTCTCTTGCATGGTGTCTTTACAAATTCGGGATTATGAAAGAAATTTATGGTGATCAGTGCCTTAGGTTACAGTTGATATGTATTACATATTAGCAAATTCGGCAGTGTGATAAGTAAGTTGTGAATATTCCATTTTTGTGTCTAATTAAGAACATTCGAGGGTGGTCAGGTTTAGGAGTTATCATGACAAATGTGTAGGTCTAGGAGTGATTATGCGTAGGTTCCTTTTTTTTGCTACTTCATGATTTCTTTGATAGGGTTAGGATAATTCAATGCACTACATCATGGAAGAGTTTGATGATGTCCAGTGCCTTATGGAACAGTTTAAATTTATGACATTGCAGCGAATTCAACAGTGTCAATCAATTGGCAGTTGAAGATTCAATTTTTGCACCTCTAATGAAGAGCATTTTAGGGTGGTCAGGTTTACAAGTGATTATGACAAATGCGTAGATCTAGGAGTAATTATGACAAATGGGTAGGTTCCTTTTTTCAACTACTTGATTGTTTTGGACCGTAGGGTTAGGATAATCCAATATACTACATTAGGAAAGAAATTGATGATGATGTCTTATGGAACAGTTCATATTTATGACATTGCAGTGAATTCAACAGTGTCAATCAGTAGGTCGTTGAAGATTCCACTTTTGCACCTCTAATTAAGAACATTCTAGGGTGGTTAGGTCTATGAGAGATTATGACAAGTGTGAGTTTCTTAATTTGACATTTTTTTCTGGGGTATGATTAGGATATTATATCTTTGGGTGGGGAAATAATGGTGATATATGCCTTATGTAACAGTTGATGGGTTTGGGAAATGTGAGAAATGGATACGGGATGACATTGCAGACTCCAAGGAATCCAAGACGACCTCATGGCTTAGGAGGTTCATAGGACGTGCAAAGAAGCCTGCCATGACATGGCCTTTTCCTTTCACTGAAGGCAGATTGTTTGTGCTAACTATAAGAGCTGGGGTGGAAGGATATCACATCAATGTCGGCGGGAGGCACATAACGTCATTTCCTTATCGTACTGTAAGTTTAATTCTTGTTACCTCTGTTTACTAGTATATACCTAGTGCATCTGTCATCTTTTTTCTGAAATATTCACTACTTTGTAGTTTGTACCACTAAAAATAGAAGTTTGTTATGAACAGTATCTATCCTTTTGAACCAGGGCTTCACATTGGAAGATGCAACAGGGCTTTCAGTTAAGGGAGATATTGATGTTCATTCCGTGTATGCTACTTCTCTTCCCAGCTCCCATCCCAGTTTTTCTGTTGAAAGGGTCCTGGAAATGTCGGAAGAATGGAAGTCACATCCACTTCCTAACAGTCACATTGATGTTTTCATTGGAATCCTTTCTGCTACAAACCATTTTGCAGAGAGGATGGCTATCAGGAAAACTTGGATGAAATCTGATGCCATCAAATCTTCGAGAGTCGTTGTTCGTTTCTTTGTCGCACTGGTGAGTAAGAATAACTTCAAGTAACTACTGCATTTCAATGTTACGACCTATTATCAATTCCAAAGATCCGTAACTTTTTACAGGATCTGACAACCTTGCTTGCATAACTTCAGTACAGGATAATAACATTAATAAAATATGGGTTATGTTATTTGTTTGCCAAAAAAAGTTAAATACATTACGAAGCAAGGAATACCTTTTCAAACTTATATTTTGGCATTGACTATATGATGATGGAACAAATATTTTAAGATCGTTTAAGGAAAAGTTTTTAATCAACATTTTATTGAATTCCAACATGCAAAGTGAAGTACGATGGATTCGTAGGTGGTTCAACTCTCCTTAGATTTGTAGTTATTAATAATGGAATCTTTGCAAGATCACTGCGTTTTTCATTGATTCTTGTCCTCGTTTGAACTCATAATATGCCGGTTTTTGGACTCATGGTCACAGAAGTAAATGTTACAAGCCTCTCGATACATGTTCACCTCTCTAAAAGTTTAGCTCTAAAATTTCTTTGTTTTCTTCATTGTTACTTGATCTTTTGAACCTGACCATTGTATCTGAAAACTGTGGACTTGTGGACAAAATTTCTAGCCTTCAGTAGGAAGATGCGAAGTAATAGTTAGTATCCATCTGATAGTATTCTAACTCCGTAGGATTGGCACATTAAGTTGTATCTTTAGTGAAATAAATTGAGTGTTGTACAAAAAATGAGTCGGAAGGGGAAAAACAACAAAATTCACTATCATCTAAAACAAAAACCACATTATGTTTGTATTGCAATGTGGAGTAGCCACTGATATATACACCTGATATAGCTGAAAAAAGGCTACATAGGTGTATTTAAGCGATCATTTTTTGACCTGGTGGAGAAGCAGGGAATATAACCTTATGTGGAATATGAATATATAAGTAGGGACTAAATGCTGCTTTACCTGATAAATTTGATTTTTAATATTAAAAATAACTTGGTAAATGACGCGGAATTGAGTGATGATGATGCAATATAAAAATAAATATAAAAAATTGGCAAGTTTTTTTAATGCTTGCCATGTACTATATGAACGAAATGCATGTTTCTAGATACAACAAAGACAACAACAATCAAGCCTTTTTCAACTTTAAGTGGGGTTGTCTACATAGGTTCTTTGTTTCCAAATATATTTGATATAGATCAGATCTCGGCTTAGATAAAACTATCATCTTTTAACAATCTTCTTCTAACATTTCTTTTGGACTTCCACGACCTTTCTTATAAGACTTCTTGTAGCTTCTCATACCTTTGAATCAGAGCACTACTTGGTCTTTTTTTAAAAGAAAAAAGGGCTTGAACTGTATAGGTACATGCCCAAAAACTTCACCATTTATGACCAAAAAGTTATTACGGACCTAAAATTATTTACATGCAACACAAATTTATGGATTCCAACTATCGACCAACGCATTGATGTGCACCACAACATTCTCAACATAGAAATGATCTTGATGAAATATAACCATGTTTCTGGCCAACCAGATCGCTCAAATTGCTGTCACTACCCTTGATCTCTCCTTGTCCGTTCTAGTCCAATCCGCTCCAATAAAAGGCCAGAAACCCTCTACACTGGCAGCTTGGACCGCTTGAATACAAAACCGATCTCGTATCTCCATGAAACTCTCATATTTGAAGAAGAGATGGTCAGTGTCCTCGACTTCTTTCACACACCTTGGGCACTCAGGGGTAGTCCCTTGAATAAAACGTGCAAGTCTTGTCCTCGTCAGCAGTTTTTCCCTCCTGAAAATCCACATCTTCTCCCCGGATGGGACTCTCCACTTCCAGATACACCTGCAGTTTGCCTTGTGTCCACCAGGACCGAAAGTCATGGGACCCCTTAGGGCCCTATAGGCCTTCCAAACCGAGAACGGACCATCACACCAAGTCCAATGGTCCCGACCATCCATAGGGTCACTCACATCTTCGATCTTGGATAGCAAAGCCATCCGATCACTACTTGGCCTTCTTTGCACATGACTAAACTACATTAGCCAACTTACTGTCATTTTATCATCTTGGTTTTGCACCACTTTTGTCTGCTACTCTCACAGTGAAAATACATTTACAGAATTCACTATTTTAAATTATATGTATGTGTACATGGACTTTTTCATTCTTTTGGGAAAACGTGCAGAACCCCAGGAAAGAGGTCAATGCTATGCTTAAGAAAGAAGCAGATTATTTTGGTGATACTGTGATCTTGCCCTTTATGGACCGGTATGAGCTTGTGGTTCTTAAGACAATTGCCATATGTGAATATGGGGTGAGCAAGCTTCCCGTCTGAATATGTTGTTTAATCATCATTATTACTTTCCAGTACTTTCTTTGCTGAATTAATTTTTAAAGGACAAAAAATGCAATATTTTTAGCAAGTTTTGTACAAAAGAAAGTCCCTTTAATTTTATTACACTTTGCATTGTTCTACTTTGCAGGTTCAAAATTTGACTGCAGCATATATAATGAAATGTGATGATGATACATTTGTTAGGGTGGACACCGTGTTGAAAGAAATCCGGAGCATCTCCAGTGAAAAGTCTCTTTATATGGGAAACCTCAACCTCTTGCACAGACCTCTTAGAAATGGAAAATGGGCGGTAACTTATGAAGTATGTTTATAGCTTATCTACACAGTTTTGTTATTTTTCTTCATGGATATATATTTTCATTGCTTCATTCAAAAAAAATATTTTCATTGCTTGAATCTTGCCAACATTAACAAGAAACATGCTTTTCCCCACATTAATCGGGTTTGTTTTATACATATATATATATGTTTCTTTAAACAATCTAATTTGGATCATACATCTAGGCATAGAGTTAAATTAGGTAGGTCTTCCTAAAAACACAAGATCCCATTAGAATACATCTTGTAAGTGGTAATGATGATTATTAAGGATGTGCTTCTAGGGGGTTTTGTCGTCTAAACGCAACTCTTTTCGAAAACAAATGCTCTCTTTTATCATATAAAGGGGGTATTGAAGATTACATTGGAGTTTTGGGGACATGCCATTTTTCTATCTTGCTTCATGATTGGATGAGAGTCCGACATATCATGGATTTATGTTGGAGAATGATCTAGAGGTAGCATGACATATACTAGTGATGGGACTTTGGAGAGTCAATGTGGCTATATAAAGAGCCCCACATCCATGTACACATTGAGTTATTGCAATAGATGATTTGGCCCTTCTAGGTCTTCTCCTGTGGTTTCATCTCGCTCCTCACGGAGTAGGTTTCCACGTAAAACCTACACATTCTATGTTTTATATTTCTTTTCGTTCTTGTTCTGATTATGCTTCTGCATTTATATTTCAACATGGTATTAGAGCAAGTTGGTTTTGGGGAGATTTTATTTATTTCGAAGTTTGATTATTAGTATTCATTATTGTTCATGTTGCAAAATTCATCGTCGAAATGAGGAAGATCTACGGTTCTCGAAACCTTATTTCTAGTGAGCCACACTTTCTTGTGACAAATCTAGGGTTTTGTCCTTGGACAACCTCCTCGAACCCCACGCAACATCTCTACATATCCAGGTCATGCAATGTCGCCCCTCCGTCCGTGTATGACCGCTCCCTCCAGACCTCCTCGACTCCAGATCTCCATCAGCAAAAAGGTAGGGTTCCGCTTTGGGAACCCTATCACAATGCCACCACAGAGAGAAGAAACCCGAGCCTCGCAAGAAAAAAAATCTCCAACCGCCATTACAGCAGCACCAATCGGTGCCCCTCTTTGATCTCATCTCAACGACAACCTTCAAATACATCATCATGATCTTGGCGGCAACCTCCAAAGCCGCACCTCCTCTCATTGTGGTCAGATCTCCGCCAATAGGTGGCACACCCAGACCTCACCAACCCCTCCATCAACTCCAGGTTGCGATCAACCACCGCGTCGCCCTCTCTTCCAGCTCGAGGCGCCCCTCCTTCAGTCCCCATGATGACGCTCCTGACAACCAATCCCTTCTAGTTGTGCTTCTCCATCATTCAAGTGGCACCCATCCAATCACTCAGGTCGAATTCCGCGCATACAAGCACCTTTAGTGCGCACTCCCAGGCCCGCGAGCTTCTCCAGTCGCATACCGACATAACCAACATAGATCCTCCGTGATTCTTGAAGATGGGGGAGCGACTCTGTTGAACAGGAGGTGGCAAAACACCCTCGCAGGCGACACCTTGACAACGTATCTTGATGGTGCAACACAACACCCTCGCGCCTCACCTCGTCTGCAAGTAAGGCTCCAGCATGCTCTCCATGCATGTACGCGTCTCCCGCTGGGCTTTGAACGATATAGACACATCCTCTTCCTCCCTGAATGAAGGTATCAGAATGGGTTCTTCCAAAGGAGAAACCCTAGTTCAATGAAAAGAGAGGAGGAGTGTCCTCGTATCCCCCTTCCATTTTTAAAAAAGAAAGGAAAATGGTAGCAAGATGGGCTCCACTGTGGATTAAAAAACAAAAGGAAGAAGGCTGAATTTTTTTAGC
Source organism: Ottelia alismoides (assembly GCA_037367405.1). Lineage (NCBI taxonomy): Eukaryota > Viridiplantae > Streptophyta > Magnoliopsida > Alismatales > Hydrocharitaceae > Ottelia > Ottelia alismoides. Next base: position 2,141,416 of record JAZKJV010001376.1, read on the forward strand.
TCAGTTGGGTTGCTTTGTATGAAAAAAGAAGAAAGGCCAACACAAAAGGAAGAAGGTTTCCAAAAAATAAATAAATAGAAAGGAGAATAGCCAAAAAAGAGAAAAAAAGGAAAAAAAGGGATGATTGGTGCAAAAAAAGAGAGAGCACAACAAAAGAAAAAAAGATGTAGAGACCGATATTATTATTATATTCTGTACCTTTTCGTAATTTCTGTTTACTCTCTGGACTACTATGTATTTTACCCGTGAGGTCTCTCCCTATATAAGAGAGCCTAGGGTTCCTTGGAATATTAGATTACTTATTTTTCCCAACATGGTATCAGAGCCCAGAGGCAAACCTAACACCCAGCCCTAGGGTTTCCGCCGCTGATCCCCCCTTCTTCTCCACCACCCGCCGCCACCGCCGATCCCCCTTCTCCACCACCCGTCGCCGCCGCCGTTGGGCTCTTCCCTCTTCACGTGGGCCCCTCCTTCGCGTGGGCCCCTTCTCCACGACGCAGGACCCCTCCACGCCGCCGGCCACTTTCCTCCTCCACACGGGGCCCCCAGCCGTGCCGTAGGCCACCCTACGCTACCATCCGCCGCCGAGTCCAGCCCTAGGTAGGGGACCCTAACCGTCGAGTTCCCCTCCCTTACACGTTGACACCTACTCTTTCGTTGGCCCGTCTATCTCCATGGATTTGAGTGCATAATGTCTACATATGCACTCAAATCCGACCAAGTTTTTGTAGACACCGGTTCCTAGTCTAGAATCTCTAGTTCTCCATCTTCGACGACATGCTAGAGAACAAAGTTGATATGCCCTCCATAGGCGCCTTCAAAGGTCCTGTGCCTATAGTCAAGATGGATAGGACAAACTAAAGCGTATTCTTACCGAAGTTGAGCCGCTAGAGAAGACTGGGATATATGCCTCGTGGGAGGCTGATGATTCTTATGCCAAGGTCTGGCTGTCAGGCACACTGTCGATGGAGATTGCTAATGATGTCCTCCATCAGCCCACTGTCAAGGCAATGTGGGATATTCTGGCCGCTACGTATTCTCAAGTGCGGAATGAGACCAAGATGTTAGTGCTTCAGCATGATATTTTCATGATGAAGTAGAATGGCAGGCCACTTCGCTCATTGTACACGTCCCTGAGAGGGATGTTTGAGAAGTTATACAGTACCATACCACTCACGGCGACCCTTGAGCAACAGAAGACATTTCGGAACGCTACCATGGTGGGCGTTCTACTTGCAGCCCTAGATCCTGAGTACGAGGCAGCTCGCTCCCAGATTTTGGCTGATGCAGTTATTCCTCCAATGGAAGATATTTACCGGAGGCTCAGTCGCATATCAGTTTCTTCTAGCACATCTACTCCACCCCCATCGACAATGACAGTATCGCGTGGGAGAGGTGGTCAGTCTTTTGATCGTGGACGTGGACCCCGTGGTAGGGGTGGTCGCTTTTGCCAGCCATGTTCGTTCTGTCATCGCACAGGCCACTCGGAGGATACATACTACTCTAAACATGGGTTTTCTGCATCAGCGCGCGTAGCAGAGTATGTTCTGCCCCAGTCAGCATCCACTGCAGATAACTGATTCGAGGAGCTTGTGGCACGTCTACGTAACATTATGCCACAATCATCTATTGATTCTCCAGGTGAACCTTCAGATGTTGCTGCTACAGCTTCTGCCAGTTCGTCTGCTGCTGCTAGTACCTCAGGTAGTGCTACTGCCTTTACATCTTGTCATGATATATCTGATTGGATTATAGATTCTGGTGCCACCCATCACCTCTGCCACGATAGAGAGAGACTTGAGTCCTACAGGGACATCCCACATGACCGTTCAGTGCAGATAGCAGATAGTACTCATTCTCCCCTTGTTGGACAGGGGGAGGTTTTCTTATCACCTTCTATGCGTCTACAGAATGTTCTACATGCTCCTGAGTTCTCCATGAATCTGTTGTCTATTAGTCAGATTACGAAGGATTTGCACTGTCGTGCTATATTTGACCCATCATCTCTTATTTTTCAGGACATACTAACGGGCAGGGTGATTGGCTGTGGCTCTGAGCAGAATGGTCTGTATCGGCTGGTCCGGAACTCTTATGCCGGCGTCTCTTCTCATTCCATCGGACCAGTATCTCCATACATCTGGCATCTTCGTTTTGGTCATCTCTCGCTTCAGAAAATGCGACATTTACTGCCTCATATCTCTCCCAGTTCATCATTTCGTTGTGAAGCATGTCAGTTGGGAAAGCATCATCGGTCTAGCTTTCTTCATCGTCAGAGTCGGAGCAGTAGCTCCTCGTTTGAGTTATTTCACATTGATATTTGGGGTCCGAGTCGTGTACCTGATCATCAGGGATACATGTTCTATCTAGTTGTAGTAGATGATTTCTCTCGTGTATCTTGGGTCTTTCTTTTAAAGAATAAATCTGAAGTAGGGGATGTTATTAAAAATTTGATTAATGAAGTGCAGAATGTTTTTTCCTCTACTGTCAAATATGTTCGTACTGATAATGCACTGGAATTTTGCACCGGTCTCTTTCTCAGTTTCTCTCGTCTAAGGGTATTATTCACCAAACCACTTGTGCTTACACGTCTCAGCAAAATGGTGTGGCAGAAAGAAAGCATCGTCACCTTCTTGACACTACTCGAACCCTCCTTATTCAGAGTTGTGCTCCTATCACTTTCTGGGGGGATGCTGTTCTTACAGCTTGCTACCTGGTCAATCGTATGCCGTCATCTGTCCTTGGTGAGAAAATTTCTCTTTCTATCATTTTTCCGGATAAGGAATTACTCTCACTTACTCCTCGTGTCTTCGGTACTGTTGCGTTTGTTCATCTCCTGTCTCCTGGACTTGACAAACTCTCTCCTAGAGCTATCAAGTGTGTCTTTGTAGGTTACTCTCAGACTCAGAAGGGCTATCGTTGTTATGACCCCATAAACAAGAAATATTTTGTCAGTGCTGATGTCACATTTTTTGAGTCTGTTATGTATTTTTCCCCTGCAGGTGACAGGCTGGTCTCATCTACTACCAACGATGATGTCTATGTACCTCCGCCTCCTAGTTTGAGTTCACCTGAGTCCACTCCTGCTCCAATTACTACGTCACCTAACCCAACGTCACCTCCACCACCACCACCACTTCCTAAACCTCCTATTCCACCTCTACCACAATTCTATACACGTCGGTCAGGTTCTGCGCAGGCTACACGTCAGGCATCCATCATGCCTCAGATATGTTCAGATGGCATCACTACTGACGGGTCAGATATGGTACATGTGCAGGATTTTTCATCGCAGGAGGAGACTACACCATCCTGTACAATAGACGACAACTTTGATATTCCTATTGCTATACAGAAGCATAAGCGAACGTGTGCTCTTATCCCTTTGCTTCCTAGGTGTCTTTTCATCGCCTCACAAGCGACTTTCAGAGATTTGCGGCAGCGTTATCTTCCGTGGACATACCACGAACCTATCAAGATGCTATGAAGATTGATTGCTGGAGACTGGCTATGGAGGAGGAGATGCGTGCCTTACTGTCTCGTGACACATGGAGCTTGGTTAATGCTCCTACTGACGCATCCATTGTTAGTTGTAAATGGGTATTTACAGTTAAATACCATGCTGATGGCAGTCTAGATCGATATAAGGCACGGTTGGTTGCGAGAGGTTTCACACAGACCTACGGCGTGGACTATATGGATACATTTTCTCCAGTGGCTCGTCACTCTACTCTTCGCATTCTCTTATCAGTTGTTGTGGTACGTGACTGGACTATATCTCAACTTGATGTCAAGAATGCCTTCTTGTATGGAGATTTGCAGGAGGAAGTCTACATGCAGCAGCCATCAGGGTTCACTGCTGAGGGGGAGAAGCATATGGTGTGTAGACTTCACAAGGCAATTTATGGTCTTAAACAGAGCCCAAGGGCGTGGTTTCAAAAGCTTTCCCATCTGATTGAACGACAAGGGTTCAAAAGATCAAATGCAGACTACTCGTTGTTTATTCATAAGTCTTCTGCAGGTACGTTTGTTATCATGGTCTATGTTGATGATATTCTGGTTACAGGAGATGATGTTTAGGGAATAGTGAGGACAAAAGCATTTTTGGGCCGTCAGTTCGTCACGAAGGATCTTGGAACCCTAAGATACTTTCTGGGGTTGGAATTCGCCAGGAATGCACAGGGTCTGGTGATGACCCAAAGGAAGTACATTACAGATTTTTTGACTGAAACAGGCATGGCTGGATGCAGACCATCGAGTATTCCCATGGATCCAAGCATGAAGCTGTATGACGATGACACGACTGAAGTAGACAAGAGGAGATATAGAGAGATGGTGGGTAACTCGACCCGATCTTGCCTTTGCAGTAAGTAGGGTGAGTCAATTTATGGAGCAACCAAGACAAGTTCATATGGATGCCATATATATAATACTGAGGTATTTAAAATCTTCTTCAGGTTCAGGGTTGCTATTTCGAAAGAGTACAAATTTATCTATTTTAGCATGTGTAGACGCCAATTATGCAGGTTGCCCTAAGGATCGAAAGTCGACCTCAGGATTTGTCGTCTTTGTTGGGAGCTCTCTGGTTTCTTGGAAAAGCAAGAAACAAACTGTTGTGGCAAGGTCCAGTGATGAATCTGAATATAGGGCCATGGCGCAAGCAAGCACAGAGATGATGTGGGTTCGATCTGTACTAGAGGATCTACATATAGCCGTACCTTTACCTATGCAACTTCAGTGTGACAATCAGGCAACATTGTTTATTGCCAACAATCCAGCATTTCATGAAAGAACAAAGCATATTGAAGTCGATTGTCACTACACTAGAGACCTGATCCAGAGAGGCTTGATATCTACATCTCGCGTGAGCTCAGGAGATCAGACTGCTGACATATTCACCAAGCCGTTGCTCAGAGGACCCTTCCAGAAATGTTCTTCCAAGCTGAGCATTATAGACATCTATGCTCCACCTTGAGGGGGAGTGTAGAGACCGATATTATTATTATATTCTGTACCTTTTCGTAATTTCTGTTTACTCTCTGGACTACTATGTATTTTACCCGTGAGGTCTCTCCCTCTATAAGAGAGCCTAGGGTTCCTTGGAATATTAGATTACTTATTTTTCCCAGCAAAAGAATTGAAGTTTTTTCGTTTCACTTCTATTCATTTGTTTTCCCAACTTGGTTGAGTACCCATCCAGATTCCGACAAGTATGGGAGAAAGGGTGAGTGAAAGAGTACAAGAGATGCTCATCCATTGATTTCCGAAGATTCTACTTGGAGATCAACTCAATGCAGGCAAAAGCAGACTCCAATAATAGTGAACTCTAGTACGAAACCTTCCCAAAGTTTCCAAGAGCAAACTCACTTTGTATGGATATCCACACGACATGAAGAAAAATCATGCGACGATAGGTCCCCCATCGGTGACGAGTCATCCCCCACAGGTTTTTCGACAACAGAAGGGGCTTATTACATAGGCTAGACCTCAAGTTCATCCTCACCAGTATGGCATGTGAAGCACCATCCTTAACAACAACCACCAGAGTCTGCGTTGAGTCATTATGGTATGTATTCACAAGATTGGGTTCGTGTCCTCTTCTATTTGTCCAAGCTGAACATTGCATGCTCCAACAACGGGGGGTGTTGGAATGATGACCTAGAGATAGTCCCACATCTACTAGTGATGGGACTTTGGAGAGTCAATGGGGTTATATAAAGAGCCCAACGCCCCTATACTCATTGAGAGATTGTAATAGACGATCTGAACCTTTGAGGCATTCTCCCATGGTTTCATCTCGATCCTCACGGAGTAGTGTTCCACGTAAAACCGATCGTTCCATGTTTTCATATTTCTTTATTTCATTCTTGTTTGATTACTTTTTTACAATTATATTTCACCAATTTATTTTCTTTGATACACATTGGCTTATTTTGCCGCGCAATAGTGGCAGATTACGGTGATCGAGGTGTTTGGGCTCCAACTTTTGGCTCAGAATTCTTAGAGTGTTAGATTCAATGCATACTTGCATCGCCTTTCCTTTAGTGCACGATGTGTTATTGTTGGTTTTAAATTGGGAAAAAGTTCTTCGGTTCCATTGTTTACGTGTCATCCACTCTTCAGCAAGGACATACTTTAATGTCCTATGTGATTACAGACTTCAATTTCCTCTGCGATTACAGATGCATTTGGAAGGTCAAGGTATAGCTCGGCTTTCTGAACTCTTCGATGGTGGGGCCTTATTCCGATCCCATGAACCCCTCTGCTTAGTTGAACCATGCCATGAGTGGACTTCTAGAGGGTCCTCAACCGTCCTAGTGCGATTTCGGTGTCATGGCTTCTCCTGGATGGCATGCCATTCGGGAAAAGTGTGGAAATTTGAACTATGCGGATGGAGAGTTGTGTGGATGCTAACTTCAAATTGATGATGGTGGATGTACAATTAAGAGGGTTCTCTTATATTGAAAGAAGAAACCCTAGAGCGCAAAAGGGAAAATTACAAAAAGACTTAAAAAATAAATAATATAAGAAAACATGTAATCCTCTGGACACCCCCCTTAAGATGGATCATAGATATATATCATGCTCAGCTTGGAACATCTATGGAATGCCCTTTTAGCTAGGGTCTTGGTGAATACGTCTGTTGTCTGATCCCCACAGCTGACATGAGAGATTGAGATAAAGTTCTTATGGACCATATCTCGCATGGAAGGTGTGATTGTTGGCAATAAATTGTGTTGCATGGTTGTCATACTACATCAATGTAGGAAGATGTACCTCAACACCGAGGTCAGTTAGAATTGATTTGACCCACATCATCTCAGTACTACTCTGTGTCATGGCTTTGTATTCGGAATCAGCCGTAGATCTAGCCACCATTTTTTGTTTCTCGCTCTTCTATGATACTAAAGAGTTTCCAACAAATATGGTGAAGTCTAAAATAGACTTTCTGTTCTTAAGGCAATCGACATAATGTGCTTCTGCACAACTTGTGATAGCCAGAGAAGTCCCTGTGCTAAATAGTAAACCTATGCCTAGAGCGGACTTCAGGTACCTCAATATACACCGTGTCCATATACACCTGCGACGATTGCTCCATAAATTGACTAACCTTGCTTACAACAAATGAGATATCCAACCTGGTGATTGTACCATAAAGAAGCTTCCCTAATATATCCATGTACCTCTGCTTGTCTACCTCTTCTGTGTCATCATCGTGTAGCTTTGTGCCGGGATCAATGGGAGTAGAGGTCAGCCTACAATCTATCATTCATGCCTCTAAAAGAAGGTATGTAACATATTTCCTTTGGGTCATCACAAGACCATGTTGGTTCTTGACAAATTCAAGACCTAGAAAATAGCACAGCTCACCTAGGTCTTTGGTTGCAAATTGTTATCCCAGAAAAATTCTTGATCGCACCAATATGTTGACTATCATCTCCGGTAGCGATAATATCAAGAACATAAATTAAAATGACAACAATACCTCGTTGAGTCCTTTGAACAAAGTATGAATGATATCAATTGATTTTACAAAACCCGTCTGTTCTGTCAAATTTGACAGTTTCTGGATTTGAGCTCTTGGACTCTGCTTAAGGTCATAAGTAGCCTTATGAATTCTGCATACTCTGTGAAATTCCCCCTCAACAGCAAACCTTGGTGGATGCTGCATGTACACCTCTTCCTGTAGATCACCATACAAAAAGGCATTCATAACATCAAGTTGGAGAGAGACCAATCACCTACCGCTACAACTGACAGCAGGATCCATAGTGTAGAAGGTCAAGCTACTGGAGAAAAGGTCTCTAGATAGTCGATTCTATATGTCTGAGTGGATCCTCTTGCCACAAGATGTGCCTTGTATCATTCTACACTACCACCAATCTTGTGCTTCACTGTGAATATCCAGTTGCAACTAACCACAAATGCACCTTTTGGAGTAGTAACTAAGGTCTACATACCTCAAGATTGCAAAACAATCATTTTTTATTCCATAACAAGATGTCGGTGGCTCTCCTTCATGGCATCCTATTATGTGTGTGGGATACCAAGAGCTGATAAATCCCACTACGAATCTCCTAAAATAATTCGATAACCATCCCAATGAGACATATCTTGCAAGCAGGTATTTAGTACATCGTCCTTTCTCTTTTCGGAGAGCAATGAGCTAATCCAAATCACCATCTTGAGTAGTATCCTCCTGAGGTGTCCCCTGCTCAACTTGTATAGTGTCTTGTTGATCATTTGAACCACCATTTCCATTAGTAGCAATCAAGTGTTTAGTATTTATCCGAGGCGTGTTAGATGATGGGAAAGGTGTTGGAGCAGATGTTATTGTCTGAGCATATTTATGTGGAAAAAGCTATGATGCAGATGAAGGTGGGATATGTGCAGTGGATGGGAAGATGAACCTCTTACCTAGACTCAGATGAGACCATCATATCGTCTGTAGGAGTAAAGCACATAGTAAACTAAAAAAAGGTGGCATCGGTTGGCACTAATTTAGTACTTCCTCTGGATAGGATCAAAACAACAATACCCTTTTTGGGTACGATAATAGCCCATAAATACGCATTTGACAGCCCTAGGAGGGAGCTTGTCACGTTTAGGATTCAGAATATGAACAAATGCAACACAACTAAAAATATGTAGCGTAAGGGAGAAAATATCCTATTTGGGAAACGCTATAACGGAAGATGACACATAGTTGACAAGGTAACATGTTGTCAATACCGCATCACCTCAGAAGGAATGTGGATGTCGACTCTGAATAAGGAGAGTCCTTGCCATGTTGATGACATTAAGGTGTTTGCGTTTGACAATACCATTCTGCTAGGATGTATATGGGCATCAGATCTGATGGATATGGATAATACCTTAGGATTTGAAAAATGAGACAATCGAATCGTACAGAACTCCAAGGCATTATCTGAATGCATGTATTTTATAGTAGTGGAAAAATATCCTTTACTTCATTAACAAAATTTTGAATCAAAGAACACTTATTCTTTAACAAAAATACCCAATACAATATAGAATAGTCATCCACATACACTATAGTTGTTAGAGAATAAACATGCGGAAGCATAACATGGAAAAAGATAAAGAAAAATAAGAACAACGGGATTTACGTGGATTTCTACTCCCTAAGGAGCGGGATGAAACCACGGGAGAATACCTCATAGGGTTGGTGTGTTTATTGCACTTTTCTCAATGGACTACAGGGGTGTGGGGCTCAATATATAGCACCCACGGAGTCTCCACATCCCACAGGTGGTAGATGTGGTATTAAACCTTGGATTGGGTAAACGGATCTCTCCAGGATCCATTTACCCATCTCCCACATAGATGACGCATACAACGAATACTCCAACAATAGTACTTGTGTTTCTGATGATCAGGAATACGGCTCGGACGCCAAATATCTAAATCAACAAACTCAAACAAACTCTGACTAATATGACCCTGCTGATTTGGAAAGCTATAGTAAAGATGCTCTCTGCGATGACACGCTTCACATTAGAATATATACTTGGTAGAGATATAAAGAAGTATACCAATCTTTTGCATCATGAGATAACGAAAGTGCACGTGTCACATATAAGGAGAAATGGATCCAGTAAGAGTGGATGAAACTCCAGCATAAGGGGACATGATCGACCTGTAAAGCCCTCCCTGCTCACAACCACATTCAATTACATTGCCCGTGAGTATATCCTGAAACACAAGAGAACTAGGTTCAAATGTGGCATGACAATGTAAATCATTAGTAATCTGACTGAAAGATAATAGAATCAATGAACATTCATGTGCGTGAAGAACATTTTGTAAGTGCGTAGGAGTCAAATGGACCTCCCCTTGATCAACAATGGGGGAACACATCCCATTAGCAATCGCCACAGATCCCCCTGACTGTACTGCACTATATGAATGAAATTTAGCTCTATCTCCCCAGAGATGGTGAGAAGCATCCAAGTCCATTATCCATTCAAATAGATCTGCTCCATAGCAATTCATAAGTGCATAGGTTGTACTTGATGTACTTGCAGTTGCAAATGCGACACCATCAGAAGAACCTGAAGTATTGACAATAGGAGTGGCAGTATGAGCTACAAGCTCTCTGAGGCATAACACAATATCATCTGTCCTGTGATCAACCATGATAACGGGGGACTTAACCTGTTCAGCAGCTCTAGCAGATTATCTTCTATCCTCTGGATAACCATGCTTCTGAAAGCATGTATCCTCTGAGTGGCCTGAGCGATGGAAAAACATACATGGATATTGTGATCGTCCTCTACCTCGACCACATCCTCCTCAACTTCGAGAATGAACATAACATCTTTTGTCTCGTGAAGCAACCATTGCAGAGGAAGTCTGAGAACTAGTAATAGAGGGTAAAATGATCCTGTTGAGCCTACTATAGGCTTCCTCCATGGTAGGTGCTGAGAGTTGAATTGTTAACCCTAACTATAGGGGTATTTTGGGCGACTCCCTATTTAGCAAAGTTTTAAATCTCGACTTTGATTTCGTTTTGAGATGGCGAACAAATGAAATAATTTCAATTTCGATGAAATTTTGCCAATTTGGTCAAAATCAGCCTAGATTTGTTAATGAAGTGTCCATGTTGAGATTTCTATTTCGATGGAGTGTCGAAATCGAAATTTCACTGAAATTTCGTGAATTTTGAACACTGCTATCTAGGGAGTTATGTAACCCTAATTTTAGGACTTCATCTATGTGAGGAGTCGTAGGGTCCTCCTTTTCATTAACAAATACATGATACAATTTACAACTCGATATCAGAGCGGTCCCCCCCTTCTCCGCGTTACAACCGATGTTGTAGCTCTTCTCCAACGCCATCGACACCTAAACGGCCAACTCTCGCTCGTCACCCCTATCCCCCGAATGCCACACCCCCGAGCCATATACCTGACACCCCCCCCACAACCCCAATAATGCTCCCACCTAGAATCGGTGGCCCAATCATATTCCTCCATGGTAGGTATGGATTTGCTTACTAGCAACAACTTCTTAGCAACATCATATTTTGGATCAAGGGCTGCTAGAAATTCTCCGACCATGGTTCCATTCATGTAGGATTTTTGTCGCTCTTAAGTTTGGTAAGAGGCGTGAAGCCATAAAGCTTCTCGAACGTGCCCCCTCAAAGATGTGTAGATTGTGAAGAAGATGTCCATTCTGCTTGACTCCAAATATATATCATATTGGAACTGCAGAATCTTTGTCTTGTTCCTCGTAGAATTGGTAGCAGCAAGAATGTCCCACATAGCTTTAGTTGTAGGCTGATTCAGAATATCATTGGCAATTTCAATAGAAAGAGTACCAGTCAACTAGGTGTGTGCATAAGCGTCGTCATGTTTCCTTGATGAATAGGTCCTGGTTTTGTCGATTTCTCGGGTTGTGTCAGAATATGCTCCTTGTGGTATTGCATGAGACTGAAAAACTGCATTGATCATAAGTCATAGTTAGTCATATCCATCTTTACGATAGGAGCCAGACCTTTGAAGGCACCAATAGAAGAGAACTTGACCTTGATCCTATGACATATCTGCAGAATATGAGCAAGGAAGGATGCAACTGGGATAAAAAGAATGCTCTGAAGGTGTCTCCACGAACGTATGTGAAAACGGTTGTGGGTGTGGACTCATGTCACAAACACTTCCATCAACCACGAACTTCTCTGAGCGAACATGGTGATTTATATGGTTGAAAATAACCCTAAAACTCCAAAATCAGACTTTGAGAATGATTCGAATCGCTTCAAGACCTACTGGATCCCTAGAGCAGGCTGGCGGCGGTGGTGGCTGTTGCTGATGGTGGTGGTGGCTGTGGTTGCCGATGGTGGCGAGATTCGGCAGTGGAGGGTGGGATCTAGGGTTTAGGCTCCGGTTTAGTACCGTCACTCTTATACCATGTGGAGAGAAAAAGACTTCAGGCCATAGGGTTATCTTATATAGGAGAAGAAACCTTTTTAGTGCAAAAGGGAAAATTACACAAGGACATAAAAAATAAATAATATAAGATAACATGTAATCCTCTCAACAGTATGCAATTTGGCAAAGTTTTTTTTTGTGGTTCCTTGGTGCATTGCTTGTTCATCACAATTTGGCAGCATGCAGACGACACTACTTTCTTGTGGAGGAATCGCTTTGGGTGGTCTACTATTCCATGTCCTTGCATTAGCTATGCCTTGCTGGGGTCTACTGTTCCACTACTTGGGTTTTGCACTAGAGTTCTGGCAAACTGAGACAGTTGGGAGTCTGAAAAGATGAGCTTTTTATACTAGCATCGGATGTTAGATTTAGGAGCTTAGAGAAACCGTGTAGCGTCCACAAGTATGTTGGTGGTTTGTGGGATTTGGTTATCATGGTGGAAATCTCTCCAAGACTTGGTGGGATGGTAGTTTTTAATAAGAGATGCCAGAGGGATCTGTCTCTACAATGTGCGGGAATATCCTATACTAGCATATGATTGTGCAGTCTTATCAGCCACTTCCTAGTTGCCATTTTTGATCAATAGCATGGTTGCTAGGCTTGCATTATTAGTAATGTCTTCCATTGACTGGCACGTGAAGCAATTTGACGACTACAAAGTGGTGTGGTTTGTTCAACTTCAAAGTCAAGATATGCTGGGAGGAAAGGCTTGCATCAAGAATCCTCAAAGATGATAAAGCCGAAGCATTCCCTTATTTGCTTGTAGTTTTGTGCGATCTGAGTTGCGGTGTGATTGTGTTTTTGGTGGCAAACTAGCTCAAATCTTATGTTATTTTGAGAATTAATTTGTTGCGATGAGGACGAAGGAAGAATACAATAATGGTAGTTTTAAGGTAATTTGATGCCATGAGAATGAGATGGTAGTCAGATCCTAGTGAGCGTGTGGAAAATGGCGGTAGACAATCATCCTTGCGCAGTCTTCAAAGATTTTCATTACTGAATGGAGCTGTAGTTTGTTTAGTAGTGCACCTTGGATGGCCGATGAATTGGTATTTTCGGGAGCTTTCTTTTTCTCCATCAGAATAGAAATGCGCTATAAACCCTTATAAGGCTATAGCCGAAAGTACCTATGCTGACTATAAATAGTGAACAAGAGAGAATAATGCACTATACGCAGACTAGTGATATATTGTTTAGGATCAGTACTTGCAAAGAACATAAGCCTTTTTTACTGACCATATTTAAGTTGCAATTTTCAGTTTTTCGTTTGTTGATTCTATGGAAGATGGCTGTAACTTCAAAGGCTTCCAACATCTATTCGTAGGCATTTGGTCATATGAAATTTATGATATCAGTTTACTGTCCTGACCTGCCCCCGTGTGATCATTCCCGAGAGCTGAATATCTGCAGAATGTCTTGGATGTTTCCCCAATATACTTTCTTATCTCGCCGTATTCCTTAACCTTCATCCGAAAGGGACCTAATTGGAAGTGGCTTTCAGTGGTTAAGCAAGATCGATAGAATGGTGATGGAAGTCTTAAGGATTACATTTTTTTAATTTTGCTTTTCAATCATCACCTGTCCTTGATTCAATCATCACGTTAGTTAAGTTATTTATGTTATTCAGTGTGTTTACTGATGCTTATTTCCGCATTCAACAGGAATGGCCGGAGGAGATATATCCACCTTACGCAAATGGGCCGGGATATGTCATTTCGATCGATATTGCACGATTTGTCGTTTCCCAGCATGCCAATCACAGCCTAAAAGTGGGTCTCCTCACTTACCTGTAACTGTGTCCTTGTTGTAATAACATTGATGCATATATTATTGCTCTTCGATTTGCGAACTCATGTTATGGTGCATGCTTGCAGCTGTTCAAGATGGAGGACGTGAGCATGGGCATGTGGGTGGAGGATTTCAACACCACCAACCCTGTTCAATACTCCCATAACTGGAAGTTCTGCCAGTACGGTTGCATGGAAAATTATTTCACTGCGCATTACCAGTCGCCCAGACAAATGTTATGCCTCTGGGATAAGCTCGCACGAGGACGAGCTCAGTGCTGCAATTTCAGATGATATGAAAGCATGAGGTACACCTTGATTTGTAGTTACCTGACATGAATGTAACATCCGCCAATTTTGTAGGCATCGGATTCGGTTATCTGGGGGCTGCGCTCTTGTTTTCACCGACAGCCTTCTGGTTTGTTTCCTATTGATTGCGACCGGGATCTGCGACGGACATGAGAGGGCAGATCTGGTTGTGTTGTACAGTCTTTGTAAATGCATTCCTTTATTCTCGCCATTTCGATTATTTCCATGGTGTTCAATGGTAAAGATCTCTGTAGTTTCTGATTGACACTTTGTGAAATTTGTGATTTTATTAAAATGCTTCAGCTGATATATTTGGAAGATCAAACTATGACGGATGATGAATCCCTTAACGAGACTTATGTAGCTCAATTCATATATTAGTTGTTTGTGAGCTTTGAGGACATGGGTAGACTTGAAGGACAAAGGAGGGGACTTTGGTGGTAGAGATGGGAAGGGACATATTGCAACGTTGTAGACCCCATCCGGAGTTGTTATGGAGGATAACTAATCCTTTTGGGCTTGGACCCAAGCAAGTTCGTTTATCAATTGTTAGAGTAACTTTATTATGTAGTCTTTGTTTGTCCTTTTTATGTAAATTACCCATAGAGCTTTTCTCCTATATAAGAGAGCTCTAGGGTTAATGGAATAGTATCTCATTCATTCCTTTCAACATGGTATCAGAGCGACGGTCCTAGGCCGGAGTTCTTGAGACCTAACCCTAACCCTACCCCACCTGCCGCCCTTTCCTTTCTCTCCTCCGATCGGCGCCGCTGCCTCTTCCACCGCGTGTACGCACACGCATCTCCTGAGGTTGCGGTGGCGGTGGTCCTTGGCCTCTCGTGTGCCCTAGCGGCATCCCTGCGGGTGGCCTCCAGTCGTGCCTTGGCCTCTCCTTCATCGCACGATATCTCCTCTGGCGCATAAGGTGTACGCGCGATCTTCTCTGGTGCTTGTGCAGCCCAGTCGCGCGTGAAGACAGCAGCAGCGGCGCCCTCTCCCCGCCATCTCATCTGCGCGCGAGCAAGTCCTCATCTGCGCACGCCCTCCTGTAGCGCGCCTGGCGACGTGAAGCCCTTACGCGCGAGCAAGTCCTCATCTGCGAGCCTTGTGCGATCAGCGCGCAAGTCCTGTACGCCTGGCGAAGTGAAGTTCTGTGCGACGTGGGGGTCTTGTAGCAGCGCGTAGGGCTGGCGCGTGTTTTCCTGTAGCGGCGCGTAAGGCTGTAGTCGACTCCTGTAGCGTGTTTTCCTCTGCGCGCAAGTCATGTGCGTGTGCACCATATGCCCTAGCCGTGCTTCCTTGAATGGACATGTTCTGTGCGCGTGACCGTGTTGGGTCTATGAATAAGTAGACATTGTTGTCAGATTGTGTAACCCCAGTTACAGGTTATTGTTGTTGTCATGTCAGACAACAAGGTAGATCTTCCGTCCCTAGGTGCCTTCAAAGGTCCAGCACCAGTTGTGAAGATGGACGGTACGAACTATGAACTGTGGGCCATGCAGTTCATGAGTCTTATGCAATGCAATGGCAAGAAGCATATCCTCACACAAGAGGAACCTGTTGACAAGACTGGGGTTAACGCCTCATGGGAGGCCGACGACGCTTATGCGCGTGTATGGCTATCCGGTATTGTGTCCATGGAAATAGCCAATGACATTCTGAGTCAACCCACTGCGAAGGCTATGTGGGATATTCTGGCAGCCACATATTCTCCGGCAAAGAACGAGTCCAAGATCTTACAACTCCAGCATGATATCTTCACCTCGAAGCAGAACGGGCGTCCTCTCCATACCATGTACACCTCTCTGAGGGGTATGTTTGAGAAGCTACACGGGTACATTCCATTGACAGCTACACCGGAGCAGCTCAAAGCATACAGGGACTCGGTGATGACTGGAGTGTTTCTAGCAGCCCTTGATCCGGAGTATGATGCCGCCCGAGCACAGATTCTTACAGATGCCACCATCCCATCTATGGAAGAGGCCTATCGCAGGTTGAGTAGACTCTCCATATCTCATGGTGGAGTTCCGACACCTTCAGCCATGGCATCTTCTCGCGGCAGAGGAGGCTATTCCCATTTTAGAGGTAGAGGTGGTCGTGGTCGAGGAGGAGGTAACAGACCTCCTAGACAGCCATGCACCTACTGTTGCAGGACTGGACACACTGAGGAAACATGCTATTCTAAGCATGGGTTTCCTACTACTACGACACGTGTGGCGGAGCAGGCTCAGCAGGAAGGGGGTCCTTCCCTTGTTCCGGAACAGAGGTTTGAGGAGTTAGTGGCGAGACTTCGGGAGATCATGCCTGGCCAGGGACCAGCTAGTACTTCAGGCTCCTCAGAGATAGCCGGTTCAGCATCCTATTCAGGTACAATGTATGCACTCACTAGTAGTTACAGTGCAGATCTATCACAATGGATCATGGACTCAGGAGCTTCTCACCACTTATGTGGTGACAAGAAGCAGTTGGATGATTTTATTGCAACTCAGACAGGACGCTCCGTGGTGATAGCTGATGGGACACACTCTCCCATTACTGGTCAGGGGGAGGTGCAATTGACCCCTGGGATACGGCTTCAGAATGTTCTTTATGCTCTTAATTTTTCCATGAATCTACTGTCCATTAGTCAAATCACTAAAGATTTACATTGTCGTGCCATATTTGACCCTTCTGCTCTTGTGTTTCAGGACATACTAACGGGCAGAGTGATTGGAACTAGCCGTGAGCAAGGGGGTCTTTATAAACTGGTGCAGTCTCCTTATGCTGGTGTCTCTTCTATGAAGGTTGGATCTGTCTCACCTTACACATGGCATCTCCGATTTGGTCATCTTCCGTTGCAAAAGATGGTCCATATCCTTCCTCAGATTTCTCCGAGGTATACTTTTCAGTGTGACGTGTGCCAACTTGGCAAACATCACTGGTTGTCGTTTCAGAGTCGTAAAGGTTCGAGTCGTCATGGTCTGTTTGAGTTACTACATTTTGACATTTGGGGTCCCAGTCATGTCCCTGACCTTCAAGGACACAGGTTTTATCTTGTTGCAGTTGATGAATTTTCTAGGTTATCTTGGGTTTTTCTCCTTAAAAATAAGTCTGATGTTACTCATGTTATCCAGTCTTTCATTTTTGAAATAGAAAATATTTTCTCTGCTAGAGTGAAGTTTATACGGTCTGATAATGCTCTTGAATTGTGTAGTTCTCACATCTCAAAATTTCTTATGTCTCATGGGATTGTGCATCAGACCTCTTGTGCTTACACCTCCCAACAGAATGGGGTGGCTGAGAGGAAACATCGTCACTTGTTGGACATCACCAGGATCCTATTGATTCAGAGCCGTGCCCCTCACTCCTTTTGGGTGGATGCGGTACTAACTGCTTGCTATCTGGTCAACCGTATGCCTTCGTCAGTGTTAGGAGAGAAGATCCCGTTCTTGACTGCGTTTCCCGAGAAGGATCTTTTCTCTCTAACACCACGTGTCTTTGGGTCTGTCGCTTTTGTTCATTGCTTCTCTCCTGGTCTTGACAAGCTTTCTCCTAGAGCTGTCAAATGTGTTTTTGTGGGTTATTCCAAAACCCAAAAATGGTATCGGTGTTTTGATCCAGTTAGACAACAGTACTATGTTAGTGCTGATGTCACCTTCTTTGAGTCCATTATGTATTTCTCTCCTACAGGTGAAAGACTCACTCACTCGGAGGAAGGAGATGATATCTATGTACCTCCTCCTCCATCTGTTCCCTGTTCTACTCTACTTACTCCACCACCACAGCCTATACCACCACCGCCGCCACCACCACCAGCAACAGGTTTTTACCCTCAGGTCTATCAGCGTCGACCCTCTGCTCATGTGCCTCCTCCATCCAGCACGCCCGAGGTATGTACTGAACATTTGAGAACTACTAATGGCACAAGTGATTTGCATGTACAGATGGATGTACAGGTTACAGACGATTCTACTCCTCCTGTTGATGATCTAGACATCCCTATTGCCCATCGAAGGCAGAAGCGTGCTCGGACTTTGAATCCCAAATATGGGATGGATTTTGCATCTCAGGCTTCTTTGGAGCATTTATCTCTAGACTTTCGTCACTTTGTTGTAGGGTTATCGACTGTGGAGATCCCACGGTCATATCAGGAGGCCCTACAGAGCGGTCCGTGGCGATTAGCTATGGAGGAGGAGATGGCGGCATTGCAGTCCAGTGGTACGTGGAGTGTTGTACAACTCCCACCAGGCGCGTCAGTAGTAGGCAGCAAATGGGTCTTTACAATTAAACATCGGCCTGATGGTACGGTTGATAGATACAAAGCCCGGTTGGTTGCTCGTGGATTCACCCAAACATATGGGGTGGACTATCAGGAGACGTTTTCTCCAGTAGCACGACACTCTACCCTACAGATTCTCATTGTTGTGGCTGTTGTCCGTGACTGGCCCCTGTTTCAGTTGGATGTCAAGAATGCTTTCTTGTATGGTGACCTCCAGGAAGAAGTGTATATGCAGCAGCCACCAGGATTTGCTGCTGAGGGGGAGTCAGATATGGTATGCCGTCTTCATAAGGCCATCTATGGCCTGAAGCAGAGTCCACGGGCCTGGTTTCAGAAGCTCTCAGAGTTGATTGAAAAAAGAAGCTTTGTCAGATCTTCACCAGATCATACTCTCTTTGTAAAGAGAGATCAGCGAGGTACTGTGTGAAGGATATTGTGAATCCTTAAGCGCATCACGGAAGCGTGTTGATCGCATTGTATGCGATCGGAGCAACTAGTCGTACTAGATGCTAGATGCAGCGGAATTTAAAATTTTAATTACAAAGATGAAACCACATGATCACGAGAACACTTCTCGGATCGTTTCATCAAATCACAAAGTACAAGGAATACCTCTTGAAGCGTGGTTGTGATCGCGAGATCCCAAAGTAGAGATCCTCCTATCTTAAGTCCGACCCACGGAGAATGCGCTTGCGGGCACGATGATGAGTCGCGTCCTTCCCGCAATCCTTTGACGAAGATCCAAGCGAAGCCGAAATGCTCTCCTTCCTAATACACAAAGTGGACGACCACTTGAATATTAAGGAGAGCCCACACGAGAATGAGAGAGAGAGAGAGAGTTCTTGAACTCAAGAATGTTGTTGTTGTAACTTGGAAAGGCTACCCTAGCCCTCCTTTTATACTAGTTTAGGATCCAATGGATCTCAATCCATGGGACACATGGATCCAAGGGCTATGCTTGGTCCATGATAAATCAATGGCTATGATTTGTTGTTGGTTAAGACCAACAACATAAATTTAAATATTAATTAACTAAGAGATAATATGATAAATGAAATGGAGCTAACCAACCTCCTAAAAAAGGGGGGGCGTCACCCATGAACCATTCATGGGTGACGCCACCTATGAAGGTGGTTATTTGCTCCATTTTATTTATCTTATTATTCCTTAATTAATCACAATAAATATTCACAAAAATAATTCCAAATTAATTTGTGAATATTTCAATCATGCCATTGAAAATTGTGTGAATCATATTCACAACCCAAACTAGTTGGTAAATTGCATTTCCAATTAATTAACAAATGTGAATCCAATCCACATTATTAATTAACAAATGCTATTTACATAAATTATCTCTCTTATATATGTATATTATAA
This sequence comes from Ottelia alismoides, assembly GCA_037367405.1. Taxonomy (NCBI): domain Eukaryota; kingdom Viridiplantae; phylum Streptophyta; class Magnoliopsida; order Alismatales; family Hydrocharitaceae; genus Ottelia; species Ottelia alismoides. The sequence continues at coordinate 2,161,101 of JAZKJV010001376.1, forward strand.
ATCATATTTATAACACACATATATCATGGATAGTGTTATCTACATTCTCTTAATCCTTGATAATTAAATCTCATTTAATTATCTTAGATAATCATTTTCACAATATGAATCATATTCATATTTAAGCTTGATAATTAAATCACATTTAATCATCAAGTCCTTGCTTGGATATTTCATCAAAAGAATTATTCTTGAACCCTTTCAAGAATAATGTGCTTTCTCCGCAGATACTTGGAGATAAGGACAGGGCGATTGTATTATTCCATGTATAGTGACTTGGATATTGAGATCTTATCTCAAATCCAGATCTTACGAACCTCCTACAGATGCTTGATTAAATCAAGACCGCAAATCCAATCTTTTCATTGAATCTGAATCTCATTCAGATCAATGTCCAACACTTGGACTAAGATCGGATCGCTTCTCTACTGAAAGGAGTCACTAAAATCCAGACCTGTTTCATCACTCCCTCGGAATGGAAGCGTCATGGATATACAATCGTTTATGATCACATCACCCTTCAGGTATTCCCAATACCTGTACATCCTGCATACTGGAAGACCCATGATCAACCCGAAGATCAAGATCATTTTTACACTGTCTTCTTCAGGGTTTAATCATTAAGTTTCTCAATCTTGGTCATTGGGATTTGGTATCGATCATATGCTTTCCCAAAGCATATATCATACCTTCAAATTCATGTCATGCTTCCAAAGCATGACGACCATGCATGGAATTTGATCGGTCTCAATACCTCATGAGTGAGCTCATGTCTTCCGGTTCACAAGTGAACCTGTATGATCCCTTTGAGAGATCATATTGCTCATATACCCTTATATGCACACCAGCTCGCCGGTGTATAGACCTTGGTTAGGTCATCAACCTATTGGTCTGCCAAATGTACATACTTAGATATATAGCAATATATCTGTCTCCGGTCAGAGGATGCATGCCTATGCTGTGACAGCATTCAACATAGGACTTAGGTTATCTCGATCTCGTTAGGTCAACCCATTGACCTAACTAATCTGACACCTCCGAATCACTATTCCCATGCAGAGGACCTGCATCAAGAGGTCGGTCAGATATCAGCCTATGTGAGAAAGGATTGCCATCTCCTACTCAGGCTGGAGATCTCCACTTGACAATCATTTGACGGTGTTTGATGAGTCCTCCATCTAACTCTTTAGATATTCATCCAAACATCAGCCTCTATGATACATTTAATGAATCAACAGCTATATGATCATCAAGCTGGCCATGATACATAACCCTAATTGTACAGAGGGACCTTATAGTGCATTCATTCATATAATTTCAGAAAGGGAGTGAAACATCAATAACTTTTATTGATAAACTTAAATATTACAATAACATTTATTGTAAGAATGGTTCGCCCAGAGCTCACAAGTCTAACAATCTCCCACTAGTCCTCAGAACCATTCAGGTACAATCCGTAAACCCATACTCATTACATGCTGGTCAAAAATCTTCTGTGTCAGAGGTTTGGTAAGAGGATCAGCAATGTTGTCGGCAGAGGCCACCTTGGTGATGATGATATCACCACGCTTTTGAATCTCCCGAATGATGTGGTATTTCCTTTCCACGTGCTTGCTCTTCTGATGGCACCTGGGTTCCTTTGCTTGGGCAATGGCTCCAGTGTTATCGCAGAGTAACGGGATGGGAGTATCAGAGGAAACTACGCCAAGCTCCAAGATGAACTTGCGTAACCACACCGCCTCCTTTGCAGCATCCGATGCGGCAATGTATTCGGCTTCTGTTGTTGAATCTGCCGTAGTGTCCTGCTTCTTGCTTCTCCAGCTCACAGCACCACCGTTCAACAGGAATACAAACCCTGATGTCGACTTTCGATCATCAATATCTGACTGGAAGTCTGAATCTGTATATCCCAAGACTTGGAGATCACCATCCCCATAGACCAAGATGTAATCTTGCGTCCGTCTTAGATATTTGAATATGTTCTTTACTGCATTCCAGTGTTTCTCTCCATAGCAAGATTGGTAACGGCTTACCACTCCCACTGCATGGCAGATGTCTGGCCTAGTACACATCATGGCATACATCAAGCTTCCTATGGCTGATGCATAAGGGCATCCAGCCATGGCCTTCTTTTCCTCAACACTTTGAGGAGCCATCCCTTTGGACAGATGGATACCATGTCCTAAGGGGAGGAATCCTTTCTTCGAACTATCCATGCGGAATCGTTCAAGAATCTTCTTGATGTATCCATGTTGTGATAATCCCAATATTCTCTTTTCTCGGTTTCTGAACAACTTCAGGCCTAAGATGTAAGAGGCTTCTCCAAGATCTTTCATCTCGAAGGTATGGGATAGCCAAATCTTCACACTGGTCATCATTCCTGTATCATTCCCAATGATAAGGATATCATCTACATAAAGCACGATGAACACAATGGCGCTCCCACTAAGCTTCTTGTACACACAAGGTTCATCAGGGTTTTGCACAAAATCATAACTCTTTATGGTTTCGTCAAATCTGATGTTCCAGCTACGAGAAGCTTGTTTGAGCCCATAGATGGATTTCTTCAGCTTGCATACTTTACCGTCCTCAGCTATGAAGCCCTGGGGCTGCTCTATATAGATATCCTCCTCGAGGTATCCATTGAGGAAAGCCGTCTTGACGTCCATCTGCCAGATGTCGTAGTCAAGAGATGCAGTTATAGCCAGCAGTGTCCTGATGGACTTAAGCATGGCCACAGGAGAGAATGTCTCATCGTAGTCGATGCCTTCTCTCTGTGTGTAGCCCTTGGCTACGAGCCGTGCTTTGAAAGTCTCTACTTTCCCATCAGGTCCCCTCTTTCTCTTGAAGATTCATTTACACCCAATGGGTTTTACCCCTTTAGGTGGATCCTCTAGGGTCCATACACCATTCTTATGCATGGAGTCAATTTCTGACTTCATTGCTAGCATCCATCTATCCATGTCATGATCCGCAAGTGCTTCATCATATGAAGAAGGATCATTGTCAGTCTCACCTGACACATGGAATCCATACCTTTCAGGTGGTGCAACCACCCTCGAACTCCTTCGAAGAGGTATGGGTGTTTCATCTTCATTTATTTCTTCACTTTTTGGTTCAGGAATCTCAGAATCCTCAGGAGATTCAATGAGTTCCTCTACTTCATTCTTGTCTTGACCTTTAAGGAAATCATCCTCCAGAAATTTCACATCCCTAGAGACAAAAACCTTTTGGGTCTCAGGGTCATAAAGTTGGTATCCAATACCATCTTTAACATACCCAATGAAGTAGCACTCACGAGTGCGAGATTCTAGCTTACTTGCGTCCACGTTCTTCGCATGAACCAAGCATCCCCAAACCCTCAAGTGATTGACACTAGGTTTGGTTCCATACCAGAGCTCGTGAGGAGTCTTTGGTATAGACTTGCTAGGAATCTTGTTTAGGATATATATTGCAGTCTCTACTGCATATCCCCAGAAACTAAGAGGTAAATGTGCTTTACTCATCATTGAACGGACCATGTCCATGATGGTCCTGTTGCGTCTTTCAGCAACACCATTAAGTTGGGGAGTTCCAGGAGGAGTGAGATTGGAGACAATTCCACTCTCTTTAAGGTATTCCTTAAATTCATCTGAGAGGTATTCACCACCTCTGTCAGATCGAATCCGTTTAATCTTCCTGTCAGCTTGGTTCTCAACCAAAGCCTTAAACTCTTTGAACTTTTCAAAGGTTTCAGATTTATGACGTAGCAGGAAGATAAACCTATATCGCGAATGGTCATCGATAAACGTCAAATAATATCGATATCCATTTCTAGTCGCGGTATTGAAGGGACCACATACATCAGTATGTATTAGGTCGAGAATACCCTCGCATCTCGTAACCTTGTTACGGAAAGGCATCCTGGTCATTTTACCTCGAATACAATGTTCACAGGTAGGTAAAGTTTGAACCTGTAGAAAATCTAAAGGTCCATCCCTTATCAATCTATTGATCCTATCAACAGATAAATGACCGAGCCTTTGATGCCAAATCATATTCGAATGATTTCCATTCTCCCTGGATCTCTTGGGGTTTTTATTATCAGTGGTAGTGACATTTATGATACATTCATTAATGCACAATTCATAGAGTCCACCAGAAGTCAGAACACCTTCCGCAACAAATTTATCATATTGATTAATGACTAATTTATTACAGAACAGGAAGGAGTACCCATATCTAACAAGCTTAGACACAGATATCAAGTTCCTCCTGACCTCAGGTGCATAAAGACACTCTTTAAGTACTAGGACTCGACCACTAGATAACGACAGTCTGCATGTCCCGATGGCGACTGCTGCAACACTTGCATCAGATCCCATCTGGATAACTATCTCCCCATGCTCCAGATTCCTAGTTTCCTGAAACAAATGCAACGAATTGCATACATGAACAGAAGCACCAGAATCTACAACCCAACTTCCTTCTCGTCCAACGAGAAAGCTAGTTTCAATGATGAAAGTAGATTTCATACCTGCTGGGGCTTTACCTTTGTCAGTGGACTTCAGGTAATCTGGGCAGTTATGCCGCCAGTGCCCCGGCTTCTTGCAGTGGTGACAGACATCGGTCTTTTTCGATGTCATCAGTGTGGAAGCACTAGAAGATGAACCAACTCCTTGATTCTTCTTCTTTCTCTTCGAGGTTGGGCCCTTTTGAGAACCTTGCTTCCGCCCGCGCTTTCCTCTCACCTGTGCAACCATTGCACTAGCAGAGGGGCCGTCCTTCTTCATGACGTCTTCTGCAGACTTCAATGCAGCTAACAGCCCAGCGTTTGTGAAGTCACCTTTGTTCATGTGGTAAGACACAACAAAGTTGTTGAAAGACTTAGGGAGCGACAGGAGAATGAAATCAGCTTGCATTTCAGAATCCAAGTATGCTCCCAGGGTTTCCAGCTCAGAGAGGTACCCAAACATTTTGAGTACATGTTCTCTGACAGAGGTCCCTTCCTGCATCTTGCAGCGAATAAGCTCTTTCATCACATTATAACGCTGTGTGCGGTTTATGTCACCGAACATTTCTTTCAGATTCAGCATAATCTCCTGGCAATGGTTCATTTCCACATGTTGCTTCTGAAGCACATTGGACAATGATCCAAGGATGTAACATCTTGCCAGATTATGGTCTTCATCATATTTATCATTATATGATTTATCTTCATCAGTCACAGAGTTTGCTATCTTGTCCTTGCTAAGCACGTAGGAGATGCGCTCTGGAGAGAGAACAAGATCCAAATTTCGGATCCAATCCGAATAATTTGGTCCGGTCAACTGGTTGACCTCTAGAAGCCTGCTAAGTGGGTTCATGGACTTCATTTTCTGAAATTAAGAATGCACTATATTAGAATAATTATATATTCATTTTAAAAATAATTTGATTAAGGCATTTTAAATCAAATTTGTCCTGCCATGTCGACTTTGAAAGATTATTCCCTTATTTTTCTTTCAAAGTAAGAGATATACTTACCGCTATATCTCAAGCAAGATCTGGGATCTCCTCTCTATCCTTATCACATCCCAATAATATGAGAACCTGTGACTCGAATAAGAGAAGCGGGAACACATTCCGCCTTGCAAGTCCAACTTGCATTTCCCAATTCGGTCTTTAACACCCGGGCCCACCACCCCTAAGATGATGTTGACCCGTTGTTAATTGAACCAACCGTCAACAGGCTTAATACTCGCTATACGCAATCCAATATCGCCCCAATAATATGAGGACCCGATATTGGGGTCACTACGTATACGGCCTCACTCTTTCGAGAAGCAAAGAACCCGATCCAATTAAATCATGCACAGGATCTGTCACTTCGGACAGGCGTCTCCCATACACAACAACTGGCGACGAAATCCTTTGCCTTGACGGGAGACCATGGATGTCACTTATGTGATCCTCCACCTCATATTCAAATTTTATAATTAATTATTGTGAATCACATTCACATAATTAATTCTTCCAAGGGAAATATACATCTATTCAAAATAGAGTGTTTATTGGATATAATTAATTTAATCACATTAAATTAATCATTAATCCAATCATCAACAAATATGTCTTTTACTTGAATAGTAGGTATATTCTCAAAATACGTATTATTCGAATTTTAATAATTAGAAAAATACATATTGTCTGTCTCCGGTATTATACAGTCCCTACCCGCTGTCATGGCCAGTACCGACGAGAGTGGGACGGACCACATACGTTGCAACCCGCGACCCCAATGCTCTCCGACTAGGCACCACATCCGCCTCGGGAAAGGATAATACCAGATAGACCATCATGTACTTTGAGATGTTCATCGGTTTTTCAACCGAAAAATATACCATATAATATAAATCAAAACATTTTTGATTATAAGGAGATTTGCTAGACAAATCCCCGATCCTATTCAAGCAAAAGGGTTTTTCATGTAAAAGTTGTCCTACAACTATTGTAGGATAAACTATAGTTTTCATGAAAGCAATGTTTGTTGATGAAACAATGATCAAGATCTAATATCTCATCATTGCGGTTTAGACAAGTGTCATTCAATGAAATAATTATTTCTTTAAATATTTCACAAATATTTATCACTAATTATTTCAGAAAATTAACAATTAATTTTCATCATGATAATTGAATGACATATCACAAGGTTCAAGATCAAAATTGTTAATTTCCAGCAGTGACCCCCAATCACTAAAATTAACTTATCTTGATCAATTTAAATCCAAAAAATGCAAACTCAGTTTCCAAAGATTGCCTATTTGATTTATTAAAGAACCCAAGTGATAATTCACGTATTTCAAGGCGGATAAAAACCGTAATCATCTCATTAATTACGTTCAAATCCGCAGTTCCCGCAACAGTGAATATAGTCATATTCAAAAAGCCATATCTTGAGCAAATAAAGTCCAAATTTAATAAACTCAAGTCCTATGGTTTCCTTGTTTAATGGGGAACAAAATCCAATTGAAAATTTCGTGTTTAAACATTTTAAACAGTACGGAAAAATTCAATTAGACAGAGGTGCGAAAATTGAAATGCAGTAAGAATTTCGCAACCCTTTCAAGAACCAAATCGTCTAAGATGTATGGATCATATCCAAAACCTTATTCGACCTATGGCTCTGATACCACTTGAGGGATATTGTGAATCCTTAAGCGCATCACGGAAGCGTGTTGATCGCATCGTATGCGATCGGAGCAACTAGTCGTACTAGATGCTAGATGCAGCGGAATTTAAAATTTTAATTACAAAGATGAAACCACATGATCACGAGAACACTTCTCGGATCGTTTCATCAAATCACAAAGTACAAGGAATACCTCTTGAAGCGTGGTTGTGATCGCGAGATCCCAAAGTAGAGATCCTCCTATCTTAAGTCCGACCCACGGAGAATGCGCTTGCGGGCACGATGATGAGTCGCGTCCTTCCCGCAATCCTTTGACGAAGATCCAAGCGAAGCCGAAATGCTCTCCTTCCTAATACACAAAGTGGACGGCCACTTGAATATTAAGGAGAGCCCACACGAGAATGAGAGAGAGAGAGAGTTCTTGAACTCAAGAATGTTGTTGTTGTAACTTGGAAAGGCTACCCTAACCCTCCTTTTATACTAGTTTAGGATCCAATGGATCTCAATCCATGGGACACATGGATCCAAGGGCTATGCTTGGTCCATGATAAATCAATGGCTATGATTTGTTGTTGGTTAAGACCAACAACATAAATTTAAATATTAATTAACTAAGAGATAATATGATAAATGAAATGGAGCTAACCAACCTCCTAAAAAAGGGGGGGCGTCACCCATGAACCATTCATGGGTGACGCCACCTATGAAGGTGGTTATTTGCTCCATTTTATTTATCTTATTATTCCTTAATTAATCACAATAAATATTCACAAAAATAATTCCAAATTAATTTGTGAATATTTCAATCATGCCATTGAAAATTGTGTGAATCATATTCACAACCCAAACTAGTTGGTAAATTGCATTTCCAATTAATTAACAAATGTGAATCCAATCCACATTATTAATTAACAAATGCTATTTACATAAATTATCTCTCTTATATATGTATATTATAAATCATATTTATAACACACATATATCATGGATAGTGTTATCCACATTCTCTTAATCCTTGATAATTAAATCTCATTTAATTATCTTAGATAATCATTTTCACAATATGAATCATATTCATATTTAAGCTTGATAATTAAATCACATTTAATCATCAAGTCCTTGCTTGGATATTTCATCAAAAGAATTATTCTTGAACCCTTTGAAGAATAATGTGCTTTCTCCGCAGATACTTGGAGATAAGGACAGGGCGATTGGATTATTCCATGTATAGTGACTTGGATATTGAGATCTTATCTCAAATCCAGATCTTACGAACCTCCCACAGATGCTTGATTAAATCAAGACCGCAAATCCAATCTTCTCATTGAATCTGAATCTCATTCAGATCAATGTCCAACACTTGGACTAAGATCGGATCGCTTCTCTACTGAAAGGAGTCACTAAAATCCAGACCTGTTTCATCACTCCCTCGGAATGGAAGCGTCATGGATATACAATCGTTTATGATCACATCACCCTTCAGGTATTCCCAATACCTGTACATCCTGCATACTGGAAGACCCATGATCAACCCGAAGATCAAGATCATTTTTACACTGTCTTCTTCAGGGTTTAATCATTAAGTTTCTCAATCTTGGTCATTGGGATTTGGTATCGATCATATGCTTTCCCAAAGCATATATCATACCTTCAAATTCATGTCATGCTTCCAAAGCATGACGACCATGCATGGAATTTGATCGGTCTCAATACCTCATGAGTGAGCTCATGTCTTCCGGTTCACAAGTGAACCTGTATGATCCCTTTGAGAGATCATATTGCTCATATACCCTTATATGCACACCAGCTCGCCGGTGTATAGACCTTGGTTAGGTCATCAACCTATTGGTCTGCCAAATGTACATACTTAGATATATAGCAATATATCTGTCTCCGGTCAGAGGATGCATGCCTATGCTGTGACAGCATTCAACATAGGACTTAGGTTATCTCGATCTCGTTAGGTCAACCCATTGACCTAACTAATCTGACACCTCCGAATCACTATTCCCATGCAGAGGACCTGCATCAAGAGGTCGGTCAGATATCAGCCTATGTGAGAAAGGATTGCCATCTCCTACTCAGGCTGGAGATCTCCACTTGACAATCATTTGACGGTGTTTGATGAGTCCTCCATCTAACTCTTTAGATATTCATCCAAACACCAGCCTCTATGATACATTTAATGAATCAACAGCTATATGATCATCAAGCTGGCCATGGTACATAACCCTAATTGTACAGAGGGACCTTATAGTGCATTCATTCATATAATTTCAGAAAGGGAGTGAAACATCAATAACTTTTATTGATAAACTTAAATATTACAATAACATTTATTGTAAGAATGGTTCGCCCAGGGCTCACAAGTCTAACACTGTGATCATCCTAGTGTATGTTGATGATATTGTTATTACAGGAAGTAATGAGCAGGGCATTCGAGCAGCCAAGGAATTTCTTAGCGAGCAGCTCGTTATGAAGGATTTGGGTACACTTCACTATTTCTTGGGGCTGGAGTTTGCACGAAACAAGCAAGGTATGGTAATGACACAAAGGAAGTATGTTACTGATCTCTTATCTGAGACAGGTATGGCAGGATGTAGACCAGTTGCTACTCCTATGGATTCTAATGTCAAACTTTATGATGATGATTCTGAGGAGGTAGACAAGAGACGATATAGAGAGCTAGTGGGAAAGCTCTTGTATGTCACTATTACCCGACCGGATATAGCCTTTGCGGTTAATAAGGTAAGCCAATTCATGGAGCAACCCAGGCAGGCTCACATGAATCATGTTTTTATGATCTTGAGATATCTGAAGTTGTCCCCAGGTACTGGTCTTCTGTTTAGAAGAGATACCTCTATATCCGTCATAGGTTATGCTGATGCAGACTATGCTGGGTGCCCTAATGATAGAAAGTCAACTTCAGGCTTTATTGTATTTGTTGGCATCTCACCAGTAGCTTGGAAGAGTAAGAAGCAAACTGTAGTGGCTCGATCTAGTGCAGAGTCAGAATATAGGGCAATGGCCCAAGGTAGTACTGAGATGATGTGGGTTAAATCCGTTTTGACTGATTTAACTATTGATGTCCCTCTTCCCATGCATCTGAAATGTGATAATCAAGCAGCTTTGTTCATAGCCAATAATCCAACCTTCCATGAGAGGACAAAGCACATTGAAGTGGATTGCCATTATACACAGGACTTGATTCAAAAAGGACTTATTTCAACATCTCATGTATCATCAGGAGAGCAGGTTGCAGACATGTTCACAAAGGCCCTTGCTAGGGGTCCATTTCATTTTTGTTGTTCCAAGCTGACCATGTTGGATATATATGCTCCAGCTTGAGGGGGAGTGTTAGAGTAACTTTATTATGTAGTCTTTGTTTGTCCTTTTTATGTAAATTACCCATAGAACTTTTCTCCTATATAAGAGAGCTCTAGGGTTAATTGAATAGTATCTCATTCATTCCTCTCAACATCAATATTTAAAATGCTTAAGCTCGAGTTGTTTCAATAGTCTCCGATAATCATAACCCACAATCATACTTTATGATTATTAGATATTAGACTAGTGGCTCAAGTGGTTGGAATTTGGAGATAGAAGTCCGAACTACGCTTTATGCTTTTGGACAAAATTCCAAAGTACACATTAACCACTCATCCTATTAAATTGATACTAATACCATGTAAGTATTATAGAATTAAACCTAAATTGAGTTATTGAGTTAAGTTTGCAATAGGAGAGTAATTTGAACCAACTCTCGGCCCATAAACTTGAGTTGAGTTCTTCGAACATAAACTATCAATGGTATGCCATCGATATAAGTTGAAACAAATGCATAAATGAGGATTATGCATCTAATGGTTGATCTTTTGAAAGTGATTAGCTACAACCATACCTTCTAGGGGATTTAAAGACACCCCCTACTTTTGAAGTCCATGCTTCATGTGTCACGCATGTTGGGAAAGGCTTGATGTACAGGAGCAAGCAAGCTACGTGGCGCGTTGCGAAGCCTTGGCTCTGGTTCGGGTGATCCAAGGCTGAGGGTGCGATTCGTTAGCTCGGATGGCGCTTAGGGGGCTGATCAGGATCGTTGGATTAGATCTTACGATCTAATCAAACAGTGGATGTTCTTCTTCCTTTGATGTTGCTCCTCTATGTGTGATAGAGGAACTCTGGCTCCGGTGAGGCTCGTATCGCCTTCTTGCTCTCGTGTGTGTTGAAGATCAAGATATCTTCGGAACCATCTTACGAAGATAATGATGACTCAACAGAGCCCTATCGATGGTTGGAACTTCCAATCGACAAGGGTTCGTTGGAGCGAAATAAGGAGATCAAAGTGGCTTGGATTTTGCGATCATTCAAAGCCGGTGAGGGTTAGCTCATAGTCGAAGCAACACATGGCGGATTTGAGGATAGAGTGAGTTGAAGATGGGGGCTTATATGAGGAGAAGGAAGAGCCTTAAATGGGTCCTTGCAGAAGGAGGCGATTCGAAGTGGTCACGATGATTGAGATGCGGAAAGGGAGAGTGATGTAATGCATGAAGATTAGGGTGTGCTAACGAAGTTCTGAAGTGGATCAATCTAGTGAAATGATGATTAAATCAATAGAAATTAAATTGAGAAATCGGAGTGATTAACACTAAGACATACCTGGAAGGATGGAGACGAACAAATTGGAGATGGATGGAGGCCTGGGAGCTGAGTTCTAGGACTCCTGGTCGTCGCTCGACATGAGGACTAGTTGTGGAGCTCGAACGGGGCTTATCAGCATCGTGGCACGACCCAATTTTGGCCAAGGATCTCGCCTGGTCCTTATTCAATCTTTGCTTCAACAACTCTCACCAACTCTCACTCAAGGGAAAGGAGGAGCTCGGAGAAGGATCGTACAATGGGCGGATGAGGAAGACATATGACTAGAGGTGGAGTTAATTAATATAATTTAAGAGGATAAATCAAGGATATATCACTGCCCAGCGACTTTGAGTTATCTTTCGATATATTCTCTTTTTTCTTGGAAGAGCAAAAAGCAGGGCATTATCACCAAATCCAATGCAGAGGCAGAATACTTGACTATGTTTGCAGTTACTTGGGAAGTAGTTTGGTTACACACGTGACTGCAATTTTATCATTCAAATAGAGCCAGGGATTCATCTTTATATATTTCTTAATATAATAGAAGAAGATAGGAGGACACAACCTCAATATTATGAATTTTCTAGTTGCTATTAATAATAAGAAACTACTTCTAAATCAAATAATTAATTAAAGAAAGAATGTGAAAAAAAACGATTGAATCAATCGATTTTTGCTAACTGCTCAAAATTTAATTCGCTCACATGTGTCAATATACTCTTTAGAAAAGCTAGTTATTAAATAAATTATAGATTTTTAAAATTGATTTATATTTTGGGTAAATTACACAAAAGTGCTTCAACTGTGTGTTGATTCCCAGTCAAGAGCCTCAATTTTTAAATTTAACAAATAGGGGCCTTAACTTTCAACTTCGGTGTTTAATGCCAATATATAAGGGTTGCAGGAGCTTACAAAGGCTTGTATTTGAGACAAAAAAGATCATACCCCTCTTTGTTACATTTGAAAAATGAGGCTCGTAATTAAGAATTGACGCATAGTTGAGGCTTTTTTTCTTGTAATTTACCCTTTAGTGTTCAATCGAAGCTCCTAGTATGCTACCTCTAAATGTCCTTCCATCTTTCGTATTTCCTCCAATGTAAGTCTTCGTCTTGTTACTTGATCTTTTAACCTACAAGAGAACGTGTCGACTACCAAATGTCGGTGCCTCCGATCTTACGAGCATTCTCTCTTGTATCACCTTCCTTGTACATGTACCTTTCCAACGACCAAGAAGATGCATGTACTTCACAATTACAAGAACATTTTTGCAATAACTCTTATACTCCTTTATTCTTTCAAAATTCATAGTATTTCCTTCTGTTAATGTAATATATGCAGAAGTGTAATAATGGAAGGGAAATACTATAAATTTCACAAAAAATAAGGGCACACGTGTTATTACAAAAAAAAGACATTACATAAGTGTAACTACAAAATTTTGGAAGGTTTTAAGAGGTTTAATGAAAATATCTTAGATAATTTAAGCGTATTTATAAGAGAAAAATGCGGCTGCTCTCATCCCATTTTTCGTCAATTTTTTTTTCAAATAGCCCAACGTATTTTCATTAATATATCCCTCTATTATATCATTCCAATTTCATCAGAAACAGATACTCGTATTCTCATCATCAAGTCTGTCGAATTTTAATGGTCTCAGCTGTGATGAAATTAGAATGACATAATATTGTGATCCAGTGATGAAGATACAGTGTGTTATTTTCCAAAAAAAACTAGAAAAAATAGCAAAAAATGAGGGAAGCAACCCTGGCTGCCCCCATTTTTCTCTATTGAAACTTGATTTGATTGGGCAAGATGACAACAACCGGAGAGCCTTTTGGGTTCGTTTGGTTGCAGGGTTGGGCAGAGTTGAGTTGAGTTGAATTGGGGTACCGATGTGAATAGTAAATTGTGAGGAGGATGGAGGGTTGAAAGGAGGGGTACCCCGAGATACCCCAACCCAACAATGTCCAAACCTGCAACCAAACGAACCCGGGATGCTTGGGACCTAACTGGTCCAAGGCTGCCTGAGGTAGTAGGTGGGATGGGAGATTGGACACCGGAGAATTAACGAGTCTTCCTTGCAATTTCCTTCCAACTTCAACCCACCAATCCAAAAAAAAAAGTGTATAAATATGCAATGGAAATCTCCCTCAGTCCACACATTACTATACTTCAGATCAAAAATATGCCTGCTCATAATCACCTCATGTCGGCGGTCCTCTTCTGCCTCCTGCTCATCGTCTGCGCATCTACAGCCACCTCCCCTCCACCGTCTCCCGGCGACCCGTGGTATGCACCCCCTCCTCCACCGCCGACATCGTCGCCACCGCACCGCTATACTGCACTAACGCCGCCGAGAGGAGCAGAGCACAGTCCGGGTGATAGGCAGGATTATCCATGTCCGATCAGGTTGAGGAACTGCGGTGCTCCGCCTTGAGAACTCCAGTGATTCTTACGCCGCCATGACATATTGATTGCATTATTGTCAAGCTTTAGCATTCAAGTCAACGATTGTATCTCAAAAAACAATAACTTTCTCCTTAAAAAAAATCACCACTGACTGCACGCTAGGGATGCAAACGGTCGGATAAGAATACGGATATAGGCATTACTATATCTTTATCTGTTTTTTAATATGAATACAGATGCGGATACTGATATTGACGGATATTAAAACTGTCTTACCATATCCTTAAAAAATAGATACGGATGTAAAACGGATACTAATCACACATAAGTAATGTTAGAAATACTCTATAGAATCAACTTAAATATATAAGAAGTGGATGGAAAACACATGATATTAATTTACTAAATGTGTTTGTATCGTACAAATTATATAAATATGGTAAAAGGAGGTATAGAATTATGTTATATACAGTTAAAAATAAATCTACGACTATATTTATATACGAAAATAGATATACAGATACGGATACAGATATTTGCGGATATCAAAACGATATCCCTATCCGTATCCGTTTTAAAACGGATACGGATACGGATGTCAAAATCTGTATAAAAACGGATACAATGACGGATCGGATACGGATATATCCATAATCGTTTGCATTCCTACTACACCCTACTGCACGCCCTCCCTCGCGAAAAATATGTTGTCTCCCTCCCTGCCATCTTGACTCTTGAGCATTCTCTTCCTTCTTACCTTGCACACATCTCCTTCCTTCCATCTGCAAGGAAGGACGCATCTACTTTAGAAAGTTGCAAATGTCACAATACTAAAATAATCATCTTCTCATCAAACTATGGTTTAAACAATTATTTCTATGGATTATATATATTTCTAGATAACATGATATGAATTTATATGAATTTCACAAAATACATTAAAATATTGGGATTGTTAAGATTATGCCCTTCTTAGTTTCAACAATAAAACTTTTGCCCCCAGAATTTTTCAATAATAAATTTGCCATCATTTTCTTTCGAAATTCAAAATATTGTGCTTCCATTAATGTATTATAAGAACGTTAATACCGTGAATTTTGAAAGAATTTACGGGCACAATTATCATTGCTAAAAAAGTAGGGACATTAATATACGAGGAAAGGGAGCCTCCATGAAATATGTAACCTTACCTGATTCATACTCATTTTTGGTCAATTTTTTTTAAAAAATACCACCATAAATTTCTATAATTCTATTCCTCTAATACGTCTTTCCAATTTCGTCAAAAATAGACTCCTAAACCTTGCACCTAGAACAAGTCGATTACAACAATTTTAAGATCATGAAAATTACATGTTCTAGATGAGGACACATGAATGTGTGTTTCCAGTGAAATCAAAGTGACATATAAGGAGGATATAGTAAAGAAAATCCATGGTGGTAATTAAAAAAAAGCCCAAAATGGACATGAAGTAAGTAAAGTTACCTACTTTATTAAATATGCTCCGTTTTCTCAATATATCACCCTTATATTCATATTTATGTATATCGTCGAAAGAGTTTACGATGAAATAAAATATCTTAGATATATAACATAATACCTCAAACATGATAATACCACGTCTTGTAGTCGCAAGTTTAGTCAAAGATTATAAATAATGCAGGCTGTTACTAGACACCTTAAGCATGAACATTTCGGAATATGGCCAAGAACTCCAATTGGGCTCAAGCTCGATAAGTTGTCCAAGTCAATAATTCATGATGACAGATTGGATTTGCTCGAGACATTACAAATGATATGAAAATAAATATTAATTCATTTTCTCATAAAAATAAATCATTTTGTTTCAATACGAATATATCATTTTATTACATTTATTCCACATCCTCCGATCTATATAAGATGATTGAAGTGTACAAGGAGATCCTTCTGGAAGACTTGGGACCTGGTCGACGGCTAGTGGTTCGTATGGGTATGGAAGAGTGGGGACGCATCTTAATCAGGGATGTCACTGGGTCGGGTTTTGGGCGGGTATCAATATTTCCAAATCTATACTCATTTATAAAATCGATATCCATACCCATCCAATTATTAAACGGGTAATTTCTAACGGGTATCCATATACCCATCGGTTACTCGTATACCCAATGAGTACCCATATATTCAACATGAAAAATCTTAAGTTGTTTATAAATGTAGACAAGATTTTCACAAATAGATGAAACAAAGTGAGATAGTGTAATATGGTGATACATAATAATGTGCAATATGTAAGAAAAATTAAAGGTTTATATACGTTAAGTGTTAAGTGTTTGAATCTTACGTTGATAGTTTTAATGTATTAAAGATACAAAAAGTTATTTGGATATGAATAAATAAATGAATAGGAGAAAATTGAGTCTATATATGTAGATCAATACCTATTATATATGAAATGGTTTTAGTTAGTTTGCCTAAAATGAAATAAGCACATATATATATATATATATATATATATTATTCGAGTTTGGGGTGGTTCTGGTACATGCAATCCTAAACCCCATACACATACATGCATGGGTAGTCAATTCAAAATCCAAACTCATCCAAAAGTAAATGGGACGGGTTTCGGGGTCCTTAAATGGGATGGATTTGGGTTGGGTACCCAATGAGTAACCCCAAATTGACATCCCTAATCTCAATAAAGACCCGGTCGGTGGAGAAATAAGGCGTCTTTCTCGCGATTTCAAACTCCCACCAACCAATCTGAAGAGAATAGGGTTTTTTTAATACATGAGGTGCCGATTTGGGACGCCAAGGCCAATCGACACCTCTGGTGCCGGTATGGGTTGTGCCCCCTCCCTTCCCTTTTCCCTTGAATACTTCATAAATTTTATTATTATTTTTAAATATTGTGTTGTATTTTGATTTGATATCTTTTTAAAATACAAAAATATTTATTTATCTCTCATATATATTATGACATATCTAAAATAAATTTTAACTAAAAACATCCCAAAATGAAAAACTTAAAAAATAATCAAGTTCAGGCAATACTTTAAATGTGTATATATATGTAAAAAATTGGAGCTGTCCCAGGCTGCCCCCACCTCATTTTTCGCAATTTTTTTTGAAAAATATCATAATGTATATTCATCTCTATATCCCTCCTATATGTCATTCGAATTTTATTAGAAACAAAGACTCCTACGACCTCCATCCAGACAGTCATTTTTTAACGGTCGCAAGATTTTTTAAATCGACACTATCTAGATGGAGGTCGTAGGAGTCCCTTTTTTGACGAAATTTAAATGGCATATACGAGTGATATAGGGATGTATATAAATGGTGATATTTTTCAAAAAAATAAAAAAATTGACAAAAAAGGGATAGGAGCAGCCCCATACAACTCCTATATATGTCAATATAAAAAATTATCAGACCTTTTGAGAAATAAATTTATTAAAATTATTTTAAAGGTGATCATCATTTATTTTCTTTTTTCGAACCAATAACTTTTCTAAAATTCTACATATGCATTATTCCTCTTATTTTACGGTCATGTAACATTATATTTTCTCTAAAATGAGTACATATTGTTGTGCTTAGAAAGTATTTTTTCTAAAATGAGGACTAAAATTTCGTACGACATCTCATAAAGTTTTCTATGTCTTAAGTTTTCAAAAATCAATAGAAATCGAATAAGAAGACAATCACCATTATAGATTAATGATCTCAACATTCAATATCATAATTGATATCCATTGAAACGAAATGCATATATTCTATTAAAATCATATGACAATTACATTTTTCAAAAATTCATGTAGAATATTTTACATTGATCTATGGTATTAAATTCTTTAGAATTCCTTTTACACGTCCTCCTTCTCTTCCTTCACCTCATTAGGTGTTGTCCCATATCTTCTTATGAATATCTTCATGACTTTTTTTTACCTTCTTCTTGATATTCCATTCTAAATGAACTAATACATAAATCCTAGACGTGTCTATCTTTGCACCCCTATCCAACTTTACACACACGTGAGCTAAAGCAGCAACACCCTACGCCATTTGAGCAGGTCTTCTAATTCACGTAAATGAAGTAGGTATCTGTTTGAACAAAATAGTATTACTAATGCTTATTAGAATGAAATGAGATACTTATGCTTAGGATTGCATATGCTTACCTAAGAGAACCATATCCCCGCTGCTATCTGCGAGAACACTGCATCCAATTTGATAAAAATTGGGGTCCTTAACTTACATATTGTTTCTTGCTCATCTTCAATAGCTAGCAGTGGATCGTTATCTAAAAAGAAGATTTCTCCGATCCATGATAACTTCACCTTACCACTCTTTATGCGAGTGAAATAATACCTAACAAGCTAAGAGAAAGTGGTTCTCATCCTCCTGACGGAACATTCAGATCAGTAACATGTGACCCATCGACGTTTAGTCCACCGATCAAGTCCCATATCTTGTAATGTTATAGTCGCTTCGCCAAATTGAAAGTGAAATGTATGAGTCTCTGGTTGTCACCGTTCAAGTAAACTAGTCAATAACAAAGGGCCCATCTGTAGTCTTCTCATTGTTAATACACACCAAAATTCATATAATTGAAGAAGTCTCTCTATTATTGTACTCTTCTCCTGAATAATTTCATTTAACATCTCATTGTGTTCAACGAATCGAATCTACATAGCATTAACAACATAACATTTATAAAAAAAATCTCACATGAGAAGCTACTATATTAATAATAAAAATATTAGAATGAATATATTGACTAACCGGGACTGTGAAGATCGATACTCACTCTGCATGTACAATACAGATGCACCCGTTAAACAGGTCCTCTATCCGTGTGTGCCATCTACATTTAACAATGTGTTAAATTAATAAATAAATGACAATAATTTTTTAAAAAAATATGTTTATTAAAAATCAAAAAATATCTTATATGTTACCTATCGTATGATGGTTCTTTAATTTCTCCGTAGATAACTTAATCTTTTTATGACTAGGTCGCTTGCAGATTTTACACAACTTTCATCTCACACACATTTCGTGGATTCCATTTCGAATTCTCCCTTGCACCGATCATGCATGTTTCCTCTTTTCGATAATCGGAGGTAACATAGTGATTTCATCTTTTCTCCCCAATAGTGTTGATCTGCATTCAGATGGAAAAGAATCACGTCTTTCTATAGTACTCCCTTGAATAATATTGTGAACACAAGTTATAGTTATTCAAATGAGTCTGTGTATTGGAGGTTGCGACTATTACATGAGGGCATACGAAATGCTTCATTTGCATAACGTGTAATCGCTTTTCTCGTCATATAGTTAACCTCGTATGCATAACCTTCTCAATCCAATACTTGAAATTGCATTAGACTAAATCTACATATATAACATGATCTCGCTTCTTTATGCTTACAACAAGTTACTCAATTTTTTTGGTTAAATGTGTTTTCATTCCCTCTGATTCATCGCGTCGGTCGTTGAAGTATTCATTAGTTCTGAGAAAAAACTGTTCAGATCATTAATATAACAAGCAGACCATGGGCGCTTCTAATGACTACGTTGAAACATTCAGATAAATTTATGATTATGTGTTCATATCGATGTCCATTGTCCTAAATTGATAAATTCGTGGTCAGGTATCCATATCGATGTCCATTGTATGAAATTCCTCTTCAGATTGAAATAAACCACTGACAACATCCTTCAATCAAAAAATCGATCACTAAAAAAGCAAATCTTGCCAACTGATAATTTGCCTAACCAAATTCAGAACATCTCTATGCAGAAATTTCTCATTCTTCTCCGCAATAACAAATGCGAAAGGATTTATACCTTAATTTGCATCAATGGTGGTTGCAACGTACATATTACTGGCATATCTTTCGTACAAATATATTCCATCAATACTTAAAACTAGACGACAAAATCTAAATGCTCCACGACATGAATCAAATGAAACAATCTTTTAAAATGTATATGGGTCATGATTTTACATGGCTCTGTTTGAAACCATGTATATGTCACATAATTGTATCGTTCTACAGCATGAATGAATCTCTTAATATTTTTTTGACAAGACATTCACATTACAATAAATAATATCCATTGCACATCTTCTAGCATTCTATCTAGAGCTCACCTTTTATTTTATATATAACTGCACCCAGAGATATGCAACTTATGCTCTAAATGAAGATAATATGTAAGAAAATAAGGTTCCGACATGAGTGCTTTCCTATATATTCTGAAACAATCAATATCCACAAGATTTCCTCTCAAATGCATGTATATGCCATCCACGATCGTCATAAATAAATACAATAATAAAGATTTGCTTATTTAAAACTTTCGACTTATATTAGACATGACTTTCCATAGTCCATTACTGAAGATCATATTACAAATCTTTTTTTGAATTATAGCTCCTACCAAACCAATAATCTAATCCAGAACCATAGGTGGTAGAAGCATCTCGTCTACCTAAAAAAGCAACATCTTCTACGTCTACAACTTAATGATCAAATACAATAGGCAATTCTTTCATTAATATTTTATCTGCATCCTCATTATTAGCACAACAGAGGTTACGATATCTTCATTGTTTCTTAATGTTAACGAACCAAATCCAAAATCATTACATGTGTGTTCATGTTTTCTTATTTAATATTTAAGAAATTTTAATTTTTAAAGAAAGTACCAATTTTTAAATGTCTAATTGTGCAATTAACATGATAAAACCCCAAAAGTCCGATCTTAAGAAGCTCTTTGGGGCTCTTGACAGTGAGTTCTGCAAGCAGTATATAAAGTCACTCTCGATGTTCAATATTTAAATGAAATTAATTAAAATTTAACTTAGTTCAAACGTAACTATAGGTACATGCAATAATAATAAGGTTATCGACAAACAATCCTACAACTACATTCAATCAGACAAAATAAAGAAAAAAGAAAAACCAAAACAAACAAAAAAAGCGATAAATCACAATATTATTATTAATTTGTTATTAATAATATTTTCTAAATTTCATTTATTTTTCAACATCTATAGAGTAGATTCCTTCTAAAAATTTTAAAACACAAATGTTTGCAATTGCAATATATAAACGATCCTTATTTTAATGTACCTTTAAATGAACTAAACTTCTTTAAATATATCCAATATTTTACATCTAATTAATGACTACAATCACAAAATAAAATTAATAAATATAAACTGACCTAATTAATGTGTACCTAAAATATAAATGTTATCTAAAAATAAATATAATCCAATGTCCACAATAATATATCTTGGAGACAAAGACCTAAAAAAATTCATGAAAAATACTCTACATGGTAATTTATTCTTACTTGAATAAGAATCGCAAATTAAGAGAGATGTTAAGAAGTCCAAACATTGCTTTTGATTGTGAATAGAGAGAAATGAAAGAAGTAGAATTAAGATGAGTGGAATGAGAAAAGTAGATATGTGAACAATAAGGAAAGAGAAGGGAAATATACACGAGGCAAAAGTAGATATCATTGATTTTGTGCCAACAGCTCTTCAAATCAACACTTGAGGTTAGGTACCGATTTGGAGATGATATTAAATCACCATCAGAGGAGCCGATCACTACCTATTTTTTATATAATTTACTGTCTTACCTATTTAATTAATTTTAATTTTTTTAATAATTATGGAAAAACAGCCCAAGAAAATATTCATATATTACATAACGTCCATCTCACACACTGATCCAATTATGACTGCCCATTATCACCTCTAGTCGAGGGTCCACTTCTCTCTCTTCATTGTCTCCTTATCCTCCCTCTTCGTTGTCCCCTTATCCACATCAGCCGCTTCCGCAACATGCCCCGGTGACCATCAGTTCTCACCACATCCTCCCATGTGGCATCATCTCCACACCATTACCATTAGATACTATCACCTCCCTGACCAAGCTACTACATTTCAGGTGATCGGCATGGTTGAGCTCACCTTGAGAAGACAAGAACTCCATTGCTGACCTATGATAATGATGTTGATATGTCTGTAACATCCCAAATTTGAAAGAGTAAGATGTTTAGAGCAGTCTTGTAACTTGTTTATATAGATAGCTAAAGGTATTGTAAACCTCACTTCATATATCTACCTTGCATGACTGATGCTTAAATGAAACATGCACAGAAATGAGTTTCTCATGTATTTCAACAAATACTTTCGATTAGGCAAGTATTTTCTTTTGACCAATAGTTCATTTCAGTCACTTAACAATCTTAGCAAACAGTAAAATACAAACAATCTAGACAGAACATAAGCAATCAATACTGGCAGCTATTAAACATTTAACGTCCTGAATTTAGGTCCCCGGTCCGTTAACGGAGCATTACTGACCCTAACAACCTCTTGAAATCGGGCCCATATATACCCGATTAACCACACCCCGAAAATGCTTAAGCCGGATTGGTCGGTAGTAACCTCCTCACTTTTTATCCCACCCGGAAATCTCATGTTTCCACAATGTGGGACTCTTTTTTGGGATTTTACAAAACAACTGGACAGTCAAATATGTTTTTCACCAGCCAAAGAATCATTAACTATTACAACAATAAAACTTGACACAAAAAGAAACTAAATGTCATACAGTTTTAACATGAACAAAAGTTGATGTCTAAAAATTGTATCGTTAAGGCACCCAAGAGAATAATAAATCTGAAATCAAGTAATCAGCCGCCTCCACTAAAAGCACTGGCAATGTGAGGGAAGTTGATGACGACTGCGTTCTTGCAAGAAAACAAAACGCATCAATGGCAACTAAGAATTTGGTCCTCTGCGTAAGACAGATGTTAGATGCTTCACGAAAGCACTCTGCACGAATGCGCGAAATCCTTCAGTTCGTCTTAAGTGAAATCGTGTAACCAATACTCAGTAAAAAAAACATGTAAATATCTTTCTAAGGACAAGATGTGGACAGTGCAACAGTAACTGGAAGCCTATGGAAACAAAGCAGCCAGCGTCGCAAAACATGTTCCAGATCTATGTATGCCATGTTTACGAGATACCATGTCACCGAATATAGACATAACATCAGATACCAATGGCAAAGAACAGTAACCTTACAATTATATTACCAATTGCAATCTCTGCAGACATACGGTAATTGATTTGTTCTACTAATCATAGAGATTGAGCATTTGAGAACTCTGCTCATAATGGATTGCAATAATATCATTTCATATGACAAAAAAAACTTTTATCATTCAGCTCAACGATTGTACCCGCATTGGATACCCAAAAACAAATTTGTGCGGATTTGACTGTTGAAGTTATAAGATGATAGAATTTTAGTGCAATCTCAGCCGAAAGATGGTGATAATAGTTTGACAATCACATTTAACGTCAGCAAATAGGTAGATAAATCATCACTGATTGCACACCCTTGCAAAAAAACCAAAAGAAAAATCGGAGAGACAAAAAAAATCGAGATCAGATGGTAGTGCATGTTAATGAAGTGCTCATCAAGGTGAGATTCAGATAGGAATCTATGGATAAAGTCATCATCACATCTCAGATGTAGAATAGCTGATACGCGGAATCGATCAAAACGATTACACACAAATTAAAATATGTGAGATTTTACGCAGAGAATCAGATGCTCATGTCGATCACCACTGGCCGTCGGACTGATCCGACGACGCATTAAGACTGGGGCGACAATATTGATCATCACGATCTCCACGGAGACGAGTTGGAGACGATGGATTTGGGATTCACGGATAGGATTTTGCAGCGGGGAAAGAGGTGGCGGTGGTCTTTGACATCGGGGAGGGGTGGGGTTTATATAGGGGATACGGGATTAGGGTTTTGCAGGGAGATAGGGTTCTTGTTTTGTTATTCCGGATCCGTTTATGCTACACTGGCTAAAGTGGGACTGCTTCCATGCATGAGTTAACTTGGTTCTTCCGTATTATTTTGTCTATTTTTTTATTTTTTAAAAAATTTCTTTCATGGATTTTCATTAATATATCAATATATTATGTCATTAAAATTTCGCACGATATAGAGACTTCTACGTCCTCCATCCAGAAGAGTTGTTTTAGCAATTCTGTTACTGGGATGAAGGTCGTAGGAGTCTCTATTTCGCACGAAATTTTAATAACATAATATATGGATGTAGTGATGAATATTCACGGAAGAAATTTTCAAAAAAAATAAAAAAAATCCGGGTGAAATGGCACGGGGGGAGCCGAGTCAGCTCCCCCAAAGGGGCAGCCCCATTTAACTCTTATAGAATTTGAGGTTTTTAGATATTTATATTTTTCTCAATAAAAACTATTATTTTTCCAAAAAAAATGTTTTCTGATAAACACGTCATCTTCAGTGAATAATCAATTTGGTGGTAACTATAACCATATACAATCTTTTTTTCACAGTTAACATTGTTCCTGCATATCATTCATGATTTGTTTGCTATATATTATTGTTTAGGAGACAAAAGAATATGGATGTAAATGTACATGTTAAACTATGTGTTTGTACCCTTACGTTTGTAATGCAGGAAAAATTTTAGGCGTAACATTAAAGAATCAATAAAAAATGATTCACAAGTTACCTCATTCCATCGCAAATCAGTAAATCACCGTGATGAAGATGATTAAGAAAAGCAATGGCAATCCTTTCTTCATTTAGCTTCTCCTTCCATTGACCCCAAACTTTTAAGACTCTCTCAGATGGTGGAGAGTTTTGATAGTGGCTCTATCTGAATCTCTTGTTTCGATGTCATGCATAATGAGCCATCATATCTCTTTTATAGGGGTAAAGTCTTTAATTCCATGTGATTTGCACCCTTATAGTACTTGTCATTTCCTGAGAAGAAGACTATTGCGACATTATCACAATGTCGACTATTCCAAGTCCTGAAATAAATTTCCGCAGCCACTATCCTTGAACTGTAGCCTCAAAGCATGCTACGAATTCAACCTTCATAGTGGAAGCAGCAATGACAGACTGCTTACACTTTTCTGTGACACCGCTTCTCCTGCGAGTAGAAATACATAGCCAAAGGTTGATTTTCTTGTGTCGACGCATCCCGTAAAATTTGAATCCGAATATCCTATAATCTCAAGATTATCAGATCGTCTGTTACACGAGCATATGATTTTTGGTACATTGTAAATACCTGAGAACTTTCTTTGCAACCTTCCAGTGGTCCATACTAGGATTACTTTGATATTGACCCAACATGCCAGTGACAAAACTAGTGTTAGGACGAGTACATGCTTGAGCATAAATGATACTCCCAACCACCGATGCATAAGGAATTCCTTTCATTTCATTGTGTTCCAATTCATTCTTTGGACATTGATCCAAGCTGAATATATCCCCTTTCTGAATGGGAAAAACCAAACAACCCATGCAGAGCATTTGTCCATCCTAAAACTTTCCAAGACCTTCTCAATATATGCTTTCTAAGATAATCCTAACAGTCTTTGTGGTCTATTACGGAATATTTCTATCCCAATCATATAGGATGCCCCACCTATATCTTTCATTCAAAATTCTTAGAAAGATACTTCTTTGTCTCATGTAATAATCACAGTCAATAATATGCCATCAACATATATGGCTAATATAATAAATTTTTTCCCACTAGTTTGCATGTAAATACACCTATCTACAATAATTTCTACAAAACTATACGATGTAGTGGCATTGTTAAACTTAATATCTTATTGTCAAGAAGCTTGTTTTAGTCCATATATTGACTTATTTAATTTACATACTAGATTTTCATTCTTGTGACTCTAAAACCTTTATGTTTGTCCATATAAACGTCTTCCTCTAACTCTCCATTCAGAAAAACAGTCTTTACACCCATTTAGTGAAGTTCCAAATCTTAATGAGTCACCAAAGACAAAATAATTATCAAGAAGTCCTTCTTTGAAACAGAAGCAAAGATCTCCTTATAACTGATGACATCTCTTTGAGTAAAGCCCTTTTGCAACAAGTCTAGCTTTATATCATTCAATGTTATCTTTAGAGTCGTGTTTGGTCTTAAATACCCATTTTCACCCTACTCTTTTAGAACCTTCAGGTAACTCAACGAGATCCCAGACATTGTTATTGGTCATTGACTCGAGTTCTTCTTTCATAGCATTCAACTACTTTTCAGAATCATTACATCCCCAGAAGCAGGAGTCCATGCCACTCCTGGCCCACTACTGGAGGCTAGCATATTCTATGGTATGATGGAATGAGCTTAGATCTTTATCAATGCATAAGTCACATTCATGCTCAAGTGCAGAGACTATATAATCATCAAAATTTGCAGGACTCCTTTGCCTTTCATAGCGTCTTAATGCAATTTCTTATGATTGTGGTGTACTTGACTCATTTACAGCTTGTTCATTAATAATGGCATCATCACTTAATGTGGGTGTCAATTTTTTTATTTTCCATACTATTATGTGGAGATGAATCCACAGGTGGAGTGTCTACTGTAGAGGATTCATGCAGATATGGAAGCGATCCTTTATCCCTATCTTCTTTTATTTCTACATTTCGTGATTCTTTGATCCAACTAATATTGTCATTCTCAATGAAGCGAGCAATGTCTCTCTCAGCGATTCTTGTAGTATGTTTAGGATAATAAAATCTATATCCCTTTGACTTTTCAGGATAACCAATGAAAAATCTACTAACTGCCCCTAGATCTAATTTCTTTTCATGTGAATTATGACTTACTCTTGGCATCCCTAAACATGTAGATGTCTCAAGCTAGGTTTCTCACCTATATAATTCAAAATGTATTTTGTTTTTCTTCATCATCTCCATCATGGTGATTTGCTTATTTACGATGGAAGAAGGTAACTCATGGATCATTTTTTATTGATTCTATTGCATCTAATTTTTTTCCTACAATATGGTATAAGAGGTAAGTTGTAAAATCTTGTTTTTTTAAGGACACAAGATAACAGTTTTATTCATGGCAGATCACCTGGATTGTTATACTCCGTAAAAGTTATTCATACTATTAATTTTGGTAATTTTATCATTTATGGAATGAAAAATAAGTTGGAAGAAGATTACAACATTATCGATCCTTGACTTTTCACAGTCATAGATATTACGACAGTGGTTGTTTCGATCCATGTCAATATGGTATTTGAAGTTAATCTTCTCCATTTAAGTTTAGAATTATCTTATTATTTATCATAGTTTCAATTTTTCAGCTAAAAATAGTCATAGAAAACATGTTAATAGAGTTCATTCAAGATGGATGGACATGATCGCTTTCTTTCTTTTTTTAAAAGTGTTATATATATCTTTAATGTTGATATGGAAATGAGATATATGGCATTTTAAGTTTAGCTCTTATAGTTACCCTTAACTCATTCAAAATGGTTCGGAATGGACAAAGGGATATAAGTTATTAGCTTTGTTTGTAGCAATTTAATGTGGAATGTCGTTGAGAGAATTATGTTGTGTATATATCATCTCAACTATTCTTAATTGCTAACCGTAAATAATATTATTTTAATCAAAGGATTAAATAGGATGCATTTATAAAGTTATCTTATGCATATTTATTTGATAAACAAAATTATAGTGTTCAATTAGTGATTTATCACCAAAGTGATCCAACTACGTACGGAAATGAACCTATATTCTGATTATCATAGTTTTGATGCTAATTAAATGTGATCACATAATATTTATCCTGATTATCAGAATAGTATAATCACTGACTAGGAGATCACCCAAAGGTGGACCATTGTCCGTAATTATGCACATTAAGATGTTAATTAATGAATCATTTTTTCACATCCAGAGATGAAAAATATGAATTAGATATA